>JADBJO010008348.1:15000-17500 GCA_016801955.1 Conus betulinus | reverse complement strand
CCTCTCTCATCTCTCCCCCTCATTCCTCTCTCCTCTCTCCGTGGGTGACTTCTGTCTGCTTGCCTTTCTGTCCCCTTTCTGCTATTCTTCCTGTCTGCCTATCTCTCAGTCTGTCTGGCCTTTCGGTCCCTCTCTGTTTCTGTTCTCCTCCTCTCTCTCACTCCTCTTCCTCCCTCTCTCTCCTCGTTCTCCCCCTCGTCCGCATCTCCTCCCTCCCTCTCTCTCTCTCCGCTCTCTCACACACACACACACACACACACAACACACCACAAGACACACACACACACACACACACACACACACACACACACACATATTTTTTTTCCCCTTTGTTTTTTCACAGGTAAAATTCTCTCACTAAAACTCACACAATACCGCGCCTCAACAAAACGACGTCAACAGGATGATTGGAATAAAATGAATACTAAAACAAGTTGAACGTCTTTTCCCACAGGGACAACTTTAATACCCAGCTTTTCGCCACGAAGGCTTCTTCAGGAAGCGCGCGCGCGCGCGCGCGCGCGCGCATCGTGTTGTGTGTGTGTGTGTGTGTGTGTGTGTGTGTGTTGTGTGTGTGTTACTCGAGAAATGGATCGATGTGATTCTGCTAAATAAATGGCAATTATTTTGGTGATAGAAGTGTTTTGCATTTAGACATGTAATTACGGTCTGACATCTATGGCCACCACATAACACTCCACAGCATATCTCTTTTCTCGCTCTCTTCTTTCCCTCCTTCTCTTCTCTCTTTCTCCCTTTCCTCTCCTCTCCTCTCCTCTCCTCCTCTCATCCCTACCTCTCTCTCCCTCCCCTTCCCTCCACCCCAAACCTCAATCCCCGACACCAGCTCCATCCCCCCCACACTCACTCCCACTACTCACTCCATCCCTCCTCTCTCTCTCATCCTCACCTCCTCAGCAACAGCATCTCCTCTCTCTCCCCTCCATCCCCTCTCAATCCCACCTCCTCGGCCCAGCGTCGCATCACCTCCCTTCTCCCTCCCCTCTCTTCAGATCTCCTTTTCTCTCAAGGTCATCTCTCTCCTCTCTGGTCACAGCACACACACACACCAACACACACACACACACACAAAACACAGCACCCACACACACACACCCCACACACACACACACACCACACACACAACTGAACTCATAGTTATTATAATTCAGCAGAAGCAAAATCGATTTAAAAAACTAGAAAAGCAAATAAGAAAAAGCGGGAAACATCACTTATGGGAACCCATTTGGGGATTAAAACTTAAAAATCGCGTTTCCTTGTTTGAGCTCCCCTGATTCTCCTTTTGCCAATAACCCCTCACCCTGTACCCCACCCCCCTACCCCCCCCCCCCCCCCCCCCCCCCACCCCCCCACCCACACACACCCAACACACACACACACATACACAACACCACACACACCCACACACACACCCACACACACACACACACACCAACTCCCCGTCTTTGCCTTTTCCCTCCCCTCCCCCCCTCTCCCCAAGCTTATGCCCACCACCCAACCACCCTCTCCCATTCAAATGTTCGTTTCCCATAGTCGTCCTCCTTACGTTCAGACTGTTTGCAGAAATATCAAAAGGTAAGAAGAACATAAACCTGGATCCTAGTGTCATTGCCATTACATCCTCTCTTTTTACTGTTAGTAAGATGACGCAAAACCTGAACCGATTTTAACGCTACTTGGCTGAAATGTGGAAAGTGTTTGCAAAGACAAACGCATTTATTTTGTTACCAAGGTGGGGCAAAGACAAACGCATTATATTTTGTTACCAATATGGGGCAAAGACAAACGCATCACATTTTGTTTACCTATGTGGGGGCAAAGACAAACGCATTATATTTTGTTACCAAGTGGGGCAAAAGACAAACGCATTATATTTTGTTACCAGTGTAGGGCAAAGACAAACGCATTATATTTTGTTACCAATTTTTTTTTGTTCCCCTCATCGCTTGCGGAGCTGCTTGAAAAGAGACTTGTTGTTAAGTTCATATCCGAACGAAGCCCTGAAATAATGGGGAGTTAAAGTTGTATCCACAAAACAGATGAATTACACGTGTTCTGCTGATGAGTCCCCAATCATGAGACGAAAGCCGGCCCCGGAGAGGTAACTCAAAGTGTTCTGTTTTCTAAGCGGATTTTTATAGTTCCGAAATGCTGCTCACAAGCGATTGAATGCTTACAGTTAAGCGTCCTCTTTTTTTGTTTCCTATTTTCTCCGTCCGTCCACCAATCTTGCTTTTCTTTTTTTAGCTCTGAAAATCTTTGTCAAGTCTCTGTATAAATGGCGAAGGATTTGTTTGGCTACACTTGTTTCCCCCAAATATTTATTTGATCTAGAATTCGATGAAAGCTCTAAGGAAAGCTTTAGTCGTGTATGGTAAGGCGTGACATCACTTTAGTTTCGCTATGCATTGCTGTATGTAAAATTAGGATTCCTCTGCCCTGGAAGAGAGCGTCACCACACTACAGGGCCACCATCTTT
>JADBJO010008348.1:0-2500 GCA_016801955.1 Conus betulinus | reverse complement strand
CTTACAAAACTGATCATCTCTTTCTCTCTGTCCATTTGTCTGTCTACCTGTCTGTCCGTCTGTCTGTCTGTCTGTCTGTCTGTCTCTTTCTCTCTCTCTCTCTCTCTCTCTCTATCTCTCTCTCTCTCTCTCTCTCTCTCTCTCTTCCTTCCTCTCTTCTCCCTCCCTCTTCTTTGCCGCTCTCTAACCTTTCCTATTGCAGTTTCTCATGTGTTCAGGTACTTTGCCTCCAGTTCTAATCAGAAAAAAGCTCAGCACTACAAAATCGTCGGTGATGGTGAGTTTATGTCAGATAAAACAACTTGTGCCATTCGTATAGGTAGGGTGCAAATAAGACGCAAAATAGGACTCTCTGTCTCTCTCTGTCTCTCTCTCTGTGTCTCTGCCTCTGTCTCTCTCTCTCTCTCTCTCTCTCTCTCTCTATTTCTCTGTCTCATGCACCACACACACACACACACACACACACACCACACACAACACACACACACACACACACACCTAGGTTGTTTGTGTTATTTTTGGATTGCGATTTGTGTTGCAATCATTGTTCCTTCCATTGTTCAGATCGTTTATTCTTTTTGTTTGTTTGTTTGTTTGTTTGTTTTTTCCGATTTTGATATCGCTTTTTTCCCTCTTCATTGGGAGCAAGATGTGTTGTGTTTGTTCTTTTCTTCTCTCGTTAAACAGTCGTTCGATCTCTCTCTCTCTCTACCAGTGTAAAAAAATGTTGAAGTTTACCCTATTTTGGGCTGACTTGTGTGTTACTTAGTGCTACAAGTAAGTTTGTGCCGTGTTTCCGATCATGAATGTCCAGCAAAATGATCTCTTTAGAACTGTATAGAGCGAGAATAGGAAATTTTGGTCTCCGAACCTGTTCTTCAAAACAAAAAACTAGTAGGCCATTTTCTGAAACAAAATCTTTCTCCCACGTGAAATCCGTCGCTTCAATCGATGTTTTAGTTGCATACCTCTGTGTGCTGTTTTCCTCGGCAATTGTGTACGTTTTGCACGAGAATGTGTCAACTGCTGTGCATCAGCCAACGGTGCTCTCCCTTTTCAACCTGCTGTTTGTTGTGGAACCTTTTCTTCGCTTCTTTCTCTGTGTTGGAGAAATCAAATCATGAAGTGTCCGTAGCTGCTTATCTGCCTGGGTACTGTACCGCTGTCCTCACTCTCGTCAACTACCTGTTCGGTCTTAGGAAGGTCTTATTGTCTGGTGACGTGCACCAGAACCCTGGCCAGAATCCATGGATGAGAAAATGGACCTGATCCTGCAGCAATTTTCTATTTTAGAGAATAAGTTAGAAGGACAGTACGCTGAGATTCTGCAAACAGTGAGTCGCCATGGTGATAGTCTGAAGAAAATTGAAGACAGGCAGATGGCGATGGAAGAAACTCTCTCACTTTTAGTGCAAGAAACACAGGAGACTAAGCAGGCAGTGAGGCAAAACAGTGAAGATATCGAAGATGTGAAGAGGGAAACAGGAGGAGCTACGGGAGACAGTGGCTTGTCTGCAAGAAGAAATTGACACTCTGGAACGCTTCTCAAGGCGAAATAACGTGAAGTTCTTCGGAATCCCTGAGTTAGAAGATGAGGGGCCAGAATCGTGTGCTGATGTCGTTACGAACATTCTACGAACGTACATACCGAGTCCAGGGTGGCCAGATGACGTTATAGAACGTGTGCACACAGACTAGGTAAGCCCCGAGGGTGCCAGTGCTCAACCGCGCCCCGTGATCGCCAAGTTTCAAAGATGGGGGGATCTCATGCGCCTGATGACAAACAAGGACGCGCGAGCAGACATGAAACAAGATCAGCTGACTGTCTCACAGGATTTGAGCCGTAGGCAATCGGCACAGCTGAGACAACTGAAACAGGAGGGGAAATTTGGGGGTACTTCCTCAAGGGGAAACTACATGTGAAACCACAGCGTGAAGCCCCACCTAGGACCGAACTCCTGAGCCGGAGGAACGCCACGCCTGGGCCTCCCACCACTAGGGATCGCCAGACAGCTGCTTTCCAAGGAAATACCCCCACCCCAGTACCTCCTCCGAATGCCACGCCTTCTGTCAACAGAGGGGTTTCCCCTTCTACCTCGCTTTCTAAGACCCAGTCAGCGACTGACAAAGGGGATTCCCCCAATGTCACATCGCGCTCCCAGTCTCCCCCACCCCCTCCCTCCCTTCCACCCCTACCAGTGATAAAGGACAGAAAGGGAATGAACGGCAATCCAACCTGCGGGACGCATGGGGCAGTAAAACACGTGCTTCTCGTTCTTCCTCCTCGCGAAACAGAAAGAAATGAAGATTAGGCCGAGGCCCGGGTCCACATTCTTTCACTGACAATGCAAACACACACGCTCACACGCATACACGTAATACACGTAACGATGATAAAATAAAACGTGATTCTCTTTCTTGCATTTCATGGAATGTTGATGGGCTTATTTCTAAATTAACAGATCCAGACTGTATTAATTACATTACTTCTTTTGATATT
>JADBJO010008347.1:90000-92500 GCA_016801955.1 Conus betulinus | reverse complement strand
CATTTATCTCTTTCCCGGGCACGCCAGCCTGTCTGTCTGTCTGTCTGTCTGACTGACTGACTGTCTGTCGGTCTGTCTGTTCATTCTGGTCTCATCATTTTTCAATATCTTAGTCCAGCCTTGCTCACCAGACGATAAGTGAATTGACGTGGCCTGGGCCTGACCCGACGGGAGGGGATAGGATCAAGGGGGCGGGGGGGGGGGGGGGGGGGGGGGGGTTGGGGTTGGGGGGGGGGTGTTGGTATTGGGGAAGATACGACAGTCTGTATGTGTGTGTGTGTGTGCGTGCTTGCTTGCGTACGCACGCGCGCGCGCATGCATGTGTGTGTATGTGTGTGTGTGTGTGTGTGTTTGTGTGTGTGTGTGTGTGTGTGTGTGTGTGTGTGTGTGCGCGCGCGCGTGCGTGTGCGTGCGTGTGCGTGTGTGTGTTTGTGTGTGTGTGTGTGTGTGTGTGTGTGTGTGGTGTGTGTGTGCATGTGTGTGTGTGTATGTGTGTGTGCGGGCGTGTGTTGTGTGTGTGTGTGGTGTGTGTGGTGTGTGTGTGTGTGTGTGTGTGTGTGTGTGTGTGTGTGTGTGTGTGTGTGTGCTTGCGTGCGTGTATGCGTGCATGTGAGCGTGTGAGCGTGCGTTTTACGACTGCACGTGCGTATGTATGCGTACGCTTGTGCGTGCGTGCGTGCGTGCGTGCGTGCGTGCGTGCGTGTGTGTGTGTGTGTGTGTGTGGTGCGTGCGTGCGTGCGAGTGTGTAAGCTCAGGTGTGATTTAGCACATACACATTCTTTTTTTTATCATCACAATGGCTGTCGTAGCTATGGTGACATGGTAGGTAGGGTGTTGATGGCGATTGACTTTATACCATTACCTGTGACCATTCATAAGCGTTCCATGTCGAGACATGAAGATCCACGAATCCACTGCTTGACCAGGTTTTATAGATCTCAGACTCGCTCGGGTACGCGTTTCATTTCTGTTGGACATTACCACCTCTGTCCCAACAGAGGCGTCATACATGGCCAAGTGGAGAAGAGTTGCTGGTGACCTTGGTGGGTTACTGCTGCAGAGCCAGCCCGCAACATGTTTACACTTCCTATGTAAGATGGTCAAGGATGCCGATGGGACATGATTCAATGATGTCTTTTGCAACAGCTACATGGATTCATTGCCATCTTCTGCCTTCTGGATCAGCAAGAACTGGATCGACTTACTGTGTCTCTGTGCAACAAAGTGATGGAGTCTATGCCATCTCGGTAAATTGCTGGATTCAGCGATGTCTTCTGAAACAATTTAATGGCTTCGATGACTTTTGTAAGGACTTGCTAGAGTAAGCGATGTCTTCTCGATGCTGCCTTCTGCAAACAGTTGGCTATATTCAGTGATGTCGTCAACGATGTCTTCTGCTGTTGTTTGGTGAATTCAATGCTATTATCTGCAACACCTGGCTGGATTCAACAGCGACTTCTGCTAGAATTTTCTGGATACAAAATGTCCTCTAATGGTACTTGCTACGCATTCACTGGCGTCCCAAAATTGTGGCTTTTTTCTCTCTGCTGGAATGATGGATTTATGCCAGCGAATTTCAGGGTTAACAATATGCTGTCGAACATTTTGTGAATGTGGCTATTCTGAGTTAGGTTAAATGAGAAAAAAAAGACTATTGCCTTCGGTCCTCTGTGGGATCTTGTCTACACTACAGTGCAGATGGCTACAACTGCGTAGAATATAAAGTCGTGAACAAAGAGAAAGACTCGAAATCCTGGGTTACTTATTTGAAGAAAAACAGGTATATGCCCTCAAAAAGTCAAATTATGATGACCCACGAGAATACCAGATATCTGTAGGGTATGGCAAGCTTTCTCAATGTAAAAAAAATAGCTAAAAACATATGGCTTGTGAATAAAAGGTTTCTGGGTGGTATAAGCACAACGCGAATCAAATAGCCAACCTTCCATTGCCAAAAGGCCACCAGTTTCCAGTTTCTCCATCAGTCGAGAATTGACCATCTTTTTCATTAATTTACAAAGGCAGCTGGTCAGGTCTATTTGGCAAGACTTGGTAGGATTGGGTAAGTCTTTTTTGATCTGAATTTTGGAATTGGAATGATAAAGATTTTCGACCAGGAGGGCAGGAAGTACCCTGTAGTCCAGTTAAGATCCACACACACACACACACACACACACACACACACACACACACACACACACACACACACACACACACACGCGCGCGCGCGCGCACGAACGCACGCTCGCACGCACGTACGCTCGCATGCACATACACACATCTAATTTGAAGAGCTGATTTCAATTCATCTAGTGTAAAAGATCGTCCATAATCTTCAATATTCTAAGAAGAAACAGTTGCAGTGAGATTTAATAAAAATATAAAAACAAAAAAGGAAGACGTTTGGCTTTTTCCCCCTATAATGAAGGTCATCTGACTGGCAAATACTTTTTCATTTGCGCCTTCCACAAATATTTGCTTTAAATCATTGGTACCTTCT
>JADBJO010008347.1:75000-80000 GCA_016801955.1 Conus betulinus | reverse complement strand
GAGCCCTGATCATAGAGCGAGAGACCAAGAAGAAACCATGAATATCTGGCTATATCTTGATTTATCACATTTTCTTTTCAATTGGTCTGGTTTGGTCTAATCGGTCTGGTCTAGTCTGGTCTGGTGTGGTCTGGTGTGGTCTGGTCGGTCTGGTCTGGTCTGGTGTGGTCTGGTCTGATCTGTCCTATCTGGTCTGGTCTGGTCTCTCTCTCTCTCTGTCTCTCAGTCTCTGTCTGTGTCTGTCTGTCTGTCTGTCTCTTTTCTTTCTCACTTTGCTCCTTCCTTAGTTCTTCTTTCTTTCTTTCTTTCTTTCATCTCCGGTGTGTTATTCAGTAACTCTTTTTTTTTTTTTTATTATGTCCCTATCAAGAAAAGATAACTCTTCAACCGCTTCCCCATCCATCCACTTTCTCCGTACTACCACACTCTCCCAATCCCCCGGTACAAATTCGGCATGCTGTGGCCCGTGGTCGCGCGCCCGAGGCCGCTAGACTAGAACACAAACTGAATATGTTAGATGCTCCGATAACAGAGAGAGAGAGAGAGATAGAGAGAGAGAGAGAGAGAGAGAGAGAGAGAGAGAGACACTTGCAAACACACACACACAAACAACACACACACACACACACACACACACCACATGCGCGCGCGCGCGCAGTCACACACACACACCACACACACACACACACACACTCACACAATCTGTTTCGAGCGCTGGCTCTCCTCAGGATGGTGTTGGTCGCCTACTGCCGGTGTTATATGGCCTAATGTCACTGTTTGCACGTACGGATTGGCTGCACGTGTTGTTCGGTTTTTCAGGTTGTTTACAGTTCAGGGTGCGTTTGCTGACAACGATTTCCATTTGTGCCTGCAGTTGTTTACTATTTCTACTTTAGTATTTAGGGTTGCTAAGTATGGTTTGCATAGTATTAACCATTTTTCTGTTGAACATAGGTTGCATCTTTTTGAAATGTTATTGTATGGTGATGCCCTTTTTATGATTTTCCAGGATATGTTATAGTTATATTTTTTTTGTCTTTAAGTCTCCAAATATATTTGCTCAGTTCTGTTTGGTTTTTGTAGGCATTTGTTGCTTAAGGGACACTGTTCTTTTGTAGTACAATTGCAGGATTTCCTTTCTTCACCCTTCTTTGCTGTGTTGCTTTTCATTTTGTTGGATGAATCAATTATATTTTTAAGGTTAGGCATGCATGAATATGATAGTTTGATGGTGTTCTTGTTGAATATTTTGGACAATTTGTGTTCTTTTGGGAAGGATGCTGTCAAAATTTTGAAAAATTCTTTCCCTACGTTTGTTTTTACTCGTCCATCATATGGAGGGTTGTACCATGTGATTTTCCTTTTCCTGCTTTTTTGTTTTGTTTCATGTTGTTATCTGGGTTGTATTGTAGTTTGTAGCTGTAACCACTTTTTTGCAATGCCTCTTGGTATTCTGCTGCTGCGTTGTTGAATACTCTTTCATTATGTGACAGATTAGATAATCTCTTGTTTATGCCATTGGGTATGGTTTTTAGTATAGATGGTGGGTGGTTGCTATTGATGTTTACATAAATGGGTGTGTCATTAGGTTTCTTGTATGGTTTTATATATGTAGTTGTTGAGGTCAAGTGTTATGTCTAAGTAGTTCACTACCTTTTTGTTTGCTTCGATGGTGATTTTTAAGTTATGGTTTTGGAAAATTTTGCATAGTTCTTTTTTCTTGTTTTCGATGGTTCTTGGATTGTTGTTTAGCGCGGCGAGGCCGTCGTCTCTGTATAGTCCGACTTGCTTTCCGAGTTGTTTTTGGATGTTGGATAGCATGAACAGTCCGACCAGTTCGCATGTTTCGGCACCGTCATACGATCCCATGGTCACATCAAATGTTGAGTTTCTGTTCGTTTTCTTGATCCATGTTCATTTCTGCTGTAGAGTAAAGTTTTCTTGGTGTGAAGAATGATTTCCATTTCTGACCCTGTTATGTCTGTGTGTTTATTAGCAAATTTCAGAGCTTTAGTGAGTAGCTCTTCATCTATGGATGGGTAGAAGTCTACTATGTCGAATGTGATGAATATTGTGTTCTTCTGTTTGTTAAGATTTTTGAACCATGGATAACTTCATATGTGTTCTTCCAGAGGTTGTATTCGTGTTTGATTTTTGTTTTTTTTTTATGGCTTTTTCTAGGATTTTCTTACTTATTTTGCCCAGTTCAGATTTAGATGGGTTTATTAGTCTACATGTTGGGTTGTTGTGGAAATTGGGTTATGGTCTTTAAGAGTTATGAAGGCTTCTTTTATTGCTGTTGTTTCTACCCTGTCACCTAGATCCATGTGGTGTACGAGTTCTTTTTCTTTTTTTCGGATGTTGTTGTGTATGGTTTTATCAGCTTTTTTTGTAGTTTTTCTGAATGTTTTTATCAAGAAGTTGTGAGTACTCGTTTGGTTCCATTTTGTAGTAATTACTGGTTTTGTCAGCCTTCACAAATATTTTTTTGTCATTTGTATTTGTTTTATTTCATTTTTAATGATGATGTTTGGAAATCGTTGTTGATTTTTTGAATTCTATGTTGGCTATCATTCTTTTCATTTATCCTCGAAAGATTTCATTTCATCTATGGCCGGTGGAGATCGCCATGATTTGAAGCCATATGTGTTTTTTTGTCCTCTTTTTTGCATTCGGGTTCAGGAAGAAAACGCTTTCCATCTCATGTTTCGTACGAATTTTTCAGTTTATACTAAAAAGCATACCCAGTGGCATAAACAAGAGATTATCTAATCTGTCACATAATGAAAGAGTATTCAACAACGCAGCAGCAGCAGAATACCAAGAGGCATTGCAAAAAAAAGTGGTTACAGCTACAAACTACAATACAACCCCAGATAATAAACATGAACAAAAACAAAAAAAGCAGGAAAAGGAAAAATCACATGGTACAACCCTCCATATGATGGACGAGTAAAAACAAACGTAGGGAAAGAATTTTTTTAAAATTTTTGACAGCATCCTTCCAAAAGAACACAAATTGTCCAAAAATATTCAACAAAACACCATCAAACTATCATATTCATGCATGCCTAACCTTAAAAATATAATTGATTCATCCAACAAAATGAAAAGCAACACAGCAAGAAGGGTGTGAAGAAAGGAAATCCTGCAATTGTACTACAAAAAAGAACAGTGTCCCTTAAGCAACAAATGCCTCTATAACAACATTGTATACCAAGCCACTGTGACATCAGAAATGAAAAAGAAAACATACATAGGGATCACTGAAAATCACTTCAAAACCAGATATGCAAACCATAAACAGTCATTCAACAAAGAAAAATACAAAAAACCAAACAGAACTGAGCAAATATATTTGGAGACTTAAAGACAAAAAATAAACTATAACATATCCTGGAAAATCATAAAAAGGGCATCACCATACAATAACATTTCAAAAAGATGCAACTATGTTCAACAGAAAAATGGTTAATACTATGCAAACCATACTTAGCAACCCTAAATACTAAAGTAGAAATAGTAAACAACTCAGGCACAAATGGAAATCGTTGTCAGCAAACGCACCCTGAACTGTAAACAAAACCTGAAAAACCCGAACAACACGCGCAGCCAATCCGTACGTGCAAACAGTGACATTAGGCCATATAACACCGGCAGTAGGCGACCCAACACCATCCTGAGGAGAGCCAGCGCTCGAAACAGATCTGTTGATTTTAAAACTTCCTTTTACATACTATTTTTTTAACAGATGTTGCTCCCCAAGGGGTTGAGCACTTTAAAAATTTTATTAGGCGTTTTAGTACTATTCTTGATATATATATATATATATATATATATATATATATATATATATATATATATATATATATATATATATAAACACGCGCGCACGTGCGCTTATATACAAACACACCTGCACACACGAACTCGTAGTAAAAACACATGGAATCTGTGTCTATAGCGACAACTCCCGGACAAACAAGAAGATTCATGGGTATGTGTAGTGATGGGAGAGGAGGAGGAGGAGGAGGGGGGGGGGGGGGGGGGGAGGTTGATTGCCTGGGAATTGAGCTCTGTGCACAGTTTGAATGATTTATGACACAGAAACCATACAGGTAACGAGGATGAAATTTCACGCTGTTACAAGGAATCCGTCACACTCAAACACGTAGGACTGAGCGTTGACCTGGACTGTCTGCTGACGAGGTCAAAAGCAATGTGCAATAGTAGATCTAGAGGCGGTTTTTACTAAGGAAAAAAAAAACACAACAAAACTAAAGAGTATAAAAACGCGTGCGTGCATGCATAAGAGCACAATACCAAACACAATCATAGTTGCATTCATGAGAGAGCACACACACCACACACACACACACACACACACACACATGTGCGAGCGCACACACACGTACGCACGCATGCGCAAACACGCACACATGCTCAGATTCACGCGCACGCACGCACACACACACACACACACACACACGCACACATGCATGCACGCACACACCCATGTACACACGCACGCACGCACATATGCACGTAGGTACAGCGCGCACGCACACGCACCGACAGACAGACAGACAGACACACACACACACACACACACACGCGCGCGCGCGCGCGCGCGCGCGCGCGCGCGCGCACGCACGCACGCACACAAGCACGCACGCACGCACGCACGCACGGCAACACACGGCAACACACACAAAATCGTAGCAAACACATCTGAAATCAATATCTATATCAACAGCTCCCTGACAACAAGAACTTAACAGTCATATGTGTGTGTGTGTGTGTGTGTGTGTGTGTGTGCACGTGCGTGTGCATGTGCATGTGCGTGCGTGTGTGTGTGTGTGGCGATGGGAGGGGGATAGAATGTCTGGGAGTTGAGCTCTGTGCGTAGAGTTGAATAATTTATGAGACAGAAGCTACACACGTAACCAGGGTGAGTTTTTAACTCATACATGGAATTCGTCACAGTCAAACACGCAGGT
>JADBJO010008347.1:45000-67500 GCA_016801955.1 Conus betulinus | reverse complement strand
AACAAAAAAAACCTGGTAGGTAGCGAGAGTGAAATTTAACCCTAGGGCACAGAAACAGTCACACAGGAAAACAAAGGCTGGTGTGTTGGCCTGGGTACCTGAAGGAGGAGACCACAGAATGTGAATGATGCTTTGAACATGTGCACCTATACGCCTATAGGTGGACTTTAATGTAGGAACACACACACACACATACAGAGAGAGAGAGAGAGAGAGAGAGAGAGAGAGAGAGAACTGAAGGAACATTCAGGTGTCCAGGACAATGTCGCTTTTGTTGTTTGTAAACCTGGTGTCCTAGCTATTGGCAGAGAGATGAACAATCTATCAGAAAATAGCCTCGTAGGTAACTAGTCTCCGATTTATTGCTTAGCCATGGAATCAATCACACTGGGATGGGTACTTGAACCAGGAGATGGCTAAATGTGATGATAATTTCAACATGTGCATGTGTAGTTGTACGTCGATATTAATGTAGGGACACACACACACACACACACACACACACACACACACACATACACACACACATGACACAATAGAAGAATACATACATATGTATATATATATACATTCATATGCATATGTATATATGTATATATGTATGACAAATAGATGAAGGCACATATACATGCACACACATGCAAATCAAACACTTACCTTTTTTACACACACACACACACACACACACACACACACACTCACTCACTCTGACACAAACACACACAAACACACACTCACAAAAGAGCTGGTGAGTGTGCTCAGACACACAACACACACACACACGTCCTGAACCTCTTTAGTCAGTTACTATAGCAACAGCTTCCTGACAATAATACAGACTGAAGGGGCATTGAGGGATCGGAAGAATGTCTGCATTCTTCTGTTGGAATCCCAGAGGGATGGAGCTCTGTGCAGAGAGGTGAATAATTTATCAGGCAAAAGCCATGCACGTAACGAGGACGAGATTTAGCAGTCGGCTATCGAATCCATCACACTGAAACACACAGGCTGAAGTGTTGACGTAAATGCTTGTATGGTGAAGCCCAAACTCAAAAGATAATGAGTATACACCATGCTTTTAGCAGGAGCACAAGTAGGACTGAGAATGTGTGTGTGCATTTTCTGAAAAATAGATCAAGAATGCACACATCACATACAAGCATGATGTGTACACAAGCATGCTCTTGAATACGCCCATACACATGTATGTACACATATAGACATACATACACGCGCGCGCGCGCGCGCGCACACAGAGAAAATCGAGAGAGATATGAAGACACACATACATGTCCAAACAAGCATACAAAAAACTTACTATTTTAACCCCCCCCCCCCCCCCCCATATATATATATATATATATATATATATATAATGCTGAACAATTAAGTAGTGAGAGAAAAGTGCAGGCTAACAATTCTTCAGTCATTATGGTAATGACTTGGCAAAGATCTGAATTGAAAAAAAAAATGAAGATGAAAATAATGGGGGCAAATAATCCTCATAAATGCCTGAGGGAACCATCGTACTCCCCTTCGAAGGCAGATCTATTTGTATTGCCTGCTCCTCGAAGGCAGAGCTACTTTTGTATTGCCTGCTCCTAGGCCTTTCGTCCACTGGATTGGACTCATCAGGGAGACACGGCTGATTGTGTCTGTGCTCTTGGTGTCAAATAGAGATACACCACAGTCCATAATTCTGTGGTGTTCTCACCACCAAGGGTTCAAAACAGAATCCAACAGCACCCCCAAAGCAGCCAGCGAAGGGTAGTAAATGGAACAAAACGAAAGTGTGGAGAGGAAAAAAGTTGCTGAAAAACTAAAAACATGATACAAACAGTATAAAATGTAGGGGACAATCTTTGAGCCTATGCTTGAGGATCCATTCAAGGATGCAAGGGAGATCAAAGATATGGAACAGTCTGAGTGGTCAGCTCTGTTGTTCAATAACCCAAGCATTGTGAGTGGCTAAGAATTGTACAGAACAACCTTTATCTGGATCTCCTAAGAGATGCAATCTCCCGCTGATTGACCAAATATTATAATGCTGAATAATTAAGTAGTGAGAGAAAACAAGTGCAGGCCAACAATTCTTCAGTCATTATAGTAATGGCTTGGCAAAGATTTGAATAAAAAAAAATGAAGATGAAGATAAAGGGGGGGGGAATATATCATAAATATGAGAAACCCTTCACTAGCTGCCTGAGGGAACCATCGTACTCCCCTTCGAAGGCAGATCTATTTGTATAGTCTGCTCCTAGACCTTTTGTCCCGCTGGATCGAACTCATCAGAGAGAGAGAGAGAGAGAGAGAGAGAGAGAGAGAGAGAGAGAGAGAGAGAGAGAGTTTTAAGTAACCCTCTAGAGCAACAACTTTCTAGGCAACAAGAACTGAAGAAACATGGAGTTGTCAGGGACAATGTCGGCATTGTTCTTTCTAGAGCCCTGGTGCCCTAGTTCTGGGCAGAGAGATGAATAATTCATCAGACGAAAGCCTCGTAGGTAACGAGGTTTAAGGCTGGGGATAGAATCAATCACACCGGAAAACAAAGGCTGGTGTGTTGGCGAGGGCTCTTGAATAAGCATACCAGCATGTGAACATATAGGTCTTTTAGCGGTTTTCAGTGGAAGAACACACACACACACACACACACACACACACACACACACACACACACACACACACACACACACACACAGGGCAGGATGTAAAAAAGCTGTATAACTTATTCCTTTACCCTCAATAAAGATCATTTTGACTTGACTTGACTTTACACACACACACACACACACACATACACACACACACACACACACACACGCGCGCGCGCGCTCACACACACACACACACACACACACACACACACACACACACACACACACACACACACACACACACACACAGAAGAGCATGTACATAAAATGCATACTTCATTGTATGTAAGGAATGCATGCTTATGTGCATGTGTGGATGATTACTCAAGAGTATGCGTGGACGTACATCCCCATCCTGAAGCACACATAAAATCAAACGCATACATGCACATACCAAATCTCTCTCTCTCTCTCTCTCTCTCTCTCTCTCTCTCTCTCTCTCTCTCTCTCTCTCTCTCATATTTCATGCCGCATAATTCAGCACTAAAGGCTGAAGCAGAAAGACAGCGAAAAGTTAGTAACTTGGTGTCATCTACTAAAGCATGTTTAGACAGACACGGTTTCTCGAAGGTACATATGAATGGAATGACTGGAAATCATAAAATGTTCTTCAGAATAGTCAAGCAAAGAATGATAGACTGTTTTCAACAGACATGGGAATCGAAGATTAAGGATCGTGACAGATTTAAATTTTATCGCTCTTTCAAATTACTCCCACACCATAAACAACACATCAATAATAACCATTAACAAGGTTAGATCTGCACTCAACGGATTCAGATTAGGCACAAAAATGATTTAAAGATAAATAGACGCTACAGAAAAAAAAATGATTCTGAGGATATGCAGTGCCCATTTTGTAAGAATAGTGAAGATGAGCTGCATTTTTTTTTTCTTTCGATACGAAGCTTACGCATTACTTATAGAGATAAATATATATCAAAGCATTTGAAGGTTAACTGGTCAACCGAGGTAAAGTACAAACATTTATTGTGTATAGTGAGGAAATCAGAGTCATTCGTGATGTAGCTATGTATATTTTTTTTGAGACACAAGGAAGAAGATATCATTGCTACAAATTTAAGTTGATTCCTATCATCTGTCTGTTTGGATAGCCACTACATTGTTTACGTATACCTGTGTTTACAGGCTGGAGGTCTAATATTAAAAACATTGTCATTGTCATCGTCATTGTTTCTCTCTCTCTCTCTCTCTCAAAAAAAAAAACAACACACACACACACACACACACACACACACACACACACGCGCGCGCGCGCGCGCGCGCGCGCGCGCACGCACACCACACACATCAATACTCACCCACACACACACAACACACAGACACACAGACACACACACACACACACACACACACACACACACACACACACACACACACACACACACACACACAACACACACACACAGACAGACAGACACAGACACACACACACACACACACACACACACACACACACACACACACACACACACACACACACACAGGAGCCTGCATTTACACATGTGTAAGAGCATCTTTGCACTCTCGTTCGTCGCAGACATGCATGCATGCACACACACATACGCACACACAGACACAGACACACAGACACACACCACACACACACACACACACACACACACACACACACACACACACACACACACACACACACACACACACACACACACACACACACACACACACACACACACACACACACACACACACACACACACACACACACATAGGGGGGGGGGGGGGGGGCGGACAGAGAGAGAGAGAGAGAGAGAGAGAGAGTATGTGTGTATGTCTACGTGCGTGTGTGTGTGTGTGTGTGCGTGCGTCTGCGTGCGTGATATGCGTGTGTGCGAGCGTGCGTGCGTGCGTGTGTGTGCGTGCGTGTGTGTGTGTGTTAGGAACAAGCCGTAGGGAGAGCTAGACAGCAGGAGGCCTTTAGACACCCCCCCCCCCCCCCCCCCCCCCCCCCCCCACGCACCACCTCCCAAGGCAAATGTTTGGGCCTGAGCTCCTTAGACTCTAAGGGGAGCGGCCGCATCAAGGTCGCTACTCTTTAGTGCCGTTTTGATGTCAGAGTTTTCCCGTCGTGCTGCCGCGATGCAGTGCAGCAACTTCTGGGTGGGTGGGCGGCTCAAGGCGTTGCCTCTTTAGACGGAGATTCCTGCGCACATTTCTAAGGAACGCCTGCGGTAAGTTGGGACATCTAATCCTTATCACTTTCACGTTTTGTTCCCCCTCAACCAGATTCAGCTTCTACTCTTTTCCGCTGCTTGTCTTTTTTTTTATGCTTGTGGGTGACACGTTGTGTTTTCTGGCACCTGGCATCGACAGCCTGGAATCATTCCTCATTTTGGATAAGCAGCCAGAGTGTTCTTTCCTTGGCGTGGTGGTTTAAATCCTGGCCTTTGCTTTTAACATGTACATTGCTTTTCATTCACTGGACCATGGAGTCATACAACGTTTTTATTTTTTTTTTTTTTTTTTTTTGTGGATCTGGATAGCGAATTATTTTCATGCAGAATTTCCTCCCCACTGAGGAATTCCATTACATGGTCCGTTGTGGATTTGCAGTTATGATGGGGTTGGCGCTAATGTATACATCATTCTCTCCACTTTTAGTGAATCCTGGGGGTATCTTTTGCTTTTAGTATTAGTGGCAAGATGGAGAAGGACAGGATGAGGATCCTGCTTACAGAGCCCATACACCTGGTCATTTCCCAGCGTCGTCGTGTATTCTTTCCCGGATATCCTATGGACTGTACCATTCTGCGCCCAATTTGAGGAGACAAGTGATTGTAGTGATTGTTCTTTCCTCGCATTCAGTGATTTGAATGCTGTTTGTTTTGCCTGAAGAAGACCAAAGAGGTGGAAACGCGTCGTGTTTGTCTGGTAATTTGTTCGTTTCTTTCTTTCGGTGGCATAGTAATATTTCCTTTAAGTTTGTTCCCCAAAGTCAATGATCTGTATTTCAGTAGGAAGAAATTCTAGGAGGAGCTTGACAGCGAGAGAGGTCTTCAGAGAAGTACCCTACTGTTCCTCTCACAAAGGTGTTTCAGCCCTGAATCCTTACTCTCGAAGGGGCTGTGCTGTATTCAGGTCATCATTCCTAGATACCATTCTGCCGGCAGATATTTCTTCGCTGCCACTGTTGCAGTTCAAACCAACAACTTTTGGATGGGTAGGCGTCCCAAGGCGTTGCATTTTTAGACAGATGTCTTGAATATGTTGCTATGAGACACATGCTCAAAGTGGGTGTACTTATGCCCTTTGAAGTTCAGTTTGTTCCTCCTCCACCAGGTTCATGTAGAACTCTTTACAGATGCCTCCGTTATTGTTTTTATGGCTCTGGACCTCTCTTCTGCATGGAATTGACGAGCTGTTTCGCAAAATCACAGGCCGAGGAGCCAACAGCACCCACCCAGTCCCCCTTTCCACGTCGGACGGACCCCCCCCCCCCCCCCCCCCCCCACCCCTTTTTGGCTTGAAAGCCCGGTTCCTTTCAGCTGCTGAATAGATTGGCACACATCTCATTCTTGTAGATGGGATCTTACACCATCCTGCTTTTGATCTTACACCCTGCTGCTTTTGATCTCACGCCATTCTGCTTTCAAACGGCATAGAGAGCTCAATCAGTATCAGTTGTGGCAATGAACCTGGGTAAAGTGGAACATCCGATCTCATGCCACCCTTTCTGATGATTTCTAGAACAACACCTCCTGCATGCGTCCTACGCTCTTGATATCACAGGTATTCCAGACCGTGATTTTGTGGTCTCCTCCCCCGTGTAGAACGTTGGGGCTTCTGATCGCATAATGTGTCCTCTGGCAGTGCTGACTGCGTGCCCCATCGGCTGCGCCTCTGCGTGCACCTTCCTAGGTTGGCGTTGCTTTGCATGAATCCTACACATCTTCCACTGTTTGATAGCTCTGACAGAGCAGGCATGGAGGGTCACTCCTCCCATTTCACCAGGTCTGAATTCAAGGGCAGGAGGTCACATTCAGATCTTAGGGTGACGCATGTCTTGAATGTGCCATGTACTACCATATACTATTCCAGCTGAGACCCTCTCTGGAGTGCGTTTTCCTGTGTAGTCTACCGTCCCCGGCTGGCCTTGCTGGGAGGTCTCCTGTCTGTCTCTTGCCTTTCTTTTCTTTCTTCAGCTTCTACATTCCCATGTCTTCCTGCCCTTTCGCTCTTGCCTTCGACCAACACTTGACTTCTGATGACCCCCATCCCCTTTTCTGTTGTGTTGCGTGTTTCCCGCGCCGCCATTTCTCTGATTGTGTGGTTTTCCTCTGCCACGTCCATTCTCTCTTTAACTTCCATTGTTGCTGGTATGTAGTTAAGACTGGACTGATCTCACAGCAGAGAGAGAGAGAGAGAGAGAGAGAGAGAGAGAGAGAGAGAGAGAGAGAGAGAGAGAGAGAGAGAGAGAATGGTAATTTGTCAGATAGTTTTCACCATGGAGCCTTTTCATCCTTCAAAAACAACTGAGTGCATGTTAATAATAATAATTATAATAATAAAATGGTCTGCATATGTATGCAAACACACGTTTTTTCCTTACGGGGCCTCTGCTGCAAATGTTAGGAAGACAGCGTGTGTGTGACGTTTAGTCAGTTACTATAACACCAGGTTCCCCAGGCAACAGGAACTGAAGAGGCATTAGGTGGTGTGGCAGAATGTCTGCGATCTTCCGTGAAAAGCCCTGGAGGCCCGAACTCTGTGCAGAGAGATGAATTATTAACCAACCCAAAGCCGCGCGCGTAACAAGGGGTGAGATTTAACGCCCAGGCATGAAATTCTTCACACTGAAATACACTACCCTGGTGGACCTGACGATTGTGGTAACAGCCCATTTCCTTTCCCATCAACCTCCTCCTCATTCTTGTCCGTCTGCCCCCGGCCCAAATTAAGAAGTAACGGAGAAAGAGGGTAATGACGGCTCAAGCAAGTGCAGTAAGTCGTTCCACATTCTTGTTAAAGTGAGAACACGTGCATGCATACACGCACTCATATACATACACACACACGCGCGTGCGCGAGAACGTATGCGCCCATGCACGCGTGCAAACCCCCCCCCCCCCCCCCCACACACACACAATCACACACTCACGTTCACACACACACACACACACACACACACACACACACACACACACACACACACACACACACACAACCATACAAGCATATGGCGTGCACGCAGGTGGTTGCAAACGCACACAAACGTGAGTACACATAAGATAAAAGAAGGAGGACATAGAGGGAGAGAGGAGGGAGATGATTATTAGAGAGAGAGGGAGGTAAATAAGGTGAGAGAGAGAGAGAGAGAGAGAGAGAGAGAGAGAGAGAGAGAGAGAGAGAGGGACATACATACATACATACATACATACAGACAGACAGACAGACAGACAGACAAAAAGACAGACAGGCAGACAGCCTGACAGATCAAAGCGCATTTCTTTCACAGCACAGAATAGAGATAATACAAGAAAATACGAAAAAACAGTCAACGTACCCTCAGCAAACAGACAGACAGAGGGGACAGACAGACCCATAGAGAGAAAGAGGGAGAGAACCAGGTGTCCTGCAAGGGTCTAAAGCACACACATTTACTGGACGTATTGGCCGGAACGGAAGAGGCCATGCGTTGGGATATAGTGTCTGCATCCGTCTGTTGAAAGCCAGTAGGACTGTGTGCAGATACGTGAATAATTTATTAGACGTAGGCCAAACTGGTCGCACGTGCTCATGGGTAAAACATAGCAAAACACTCACGTACACACCAAGAACATCACGAACACACACACACACACACACACACACACACACACACACACACACACACACACACATGCACAGATACATGCAGAAACTACTCTCCCTCTCCTCTCTCTCTCTCTCTCTCTCTCTCTCTCTCTCTCTCTCTCTCTCTCTCTCTCTCCGATTTGTCAGCCTCTCTCTACTTTCTTGAAAATATGTGTATGATTATGCTTGTGTGCGTATGCGTGTGTGTGTGTGTGTGCGCGCGCGCGCGCGCGCGCGTGTGTGTGTGTGTGTGTGTGTGTGTGAGAGAGAGAGAGAGAGAGAGAGAGAGAGAGAGAGAGGAGAAACTGAGAGAGAGATCAAAGCCATATAGAGAGAGGGAGAGAACCCAGATCTCCTGTAAGGGACTAATGCACACACACACACACACACACACACACACACACACACACACACACACACACACACACACACACACACACACACACACATTTACTGGACGTATTGGCCGGAACGGAAGAGGCCATGCATTGGGATATGGTGTCTGTTGAAAGCCAGTAGGACTGCGTGCAAATACGTGAATAATTAATTAGACGTAAGCCAGAATTGGCGCACGTGCTCACGTGTGAAACAAAACAAAACACACACATACACACAAAGAGTATCACACACACACACACACACACACACACACACACACACACACACACACACACACACACACACACACACACAAGCATGGACATTCACATGCACACGCATACACAGATACATGTAGAGACTGTCTCTCTCTGTCTCCATCCACCTTCGCTCTCACTCTCTCTCTCTCTCTCTCTCTTATTTAGTTTGTCAGCCTCTCTCTACTCTCTTGATAAAAATAAGTGCATTTATGCTTGTGTGTGTGTGTGTGTGTGTGTGTGTGTGTGTGTGTGTGTGTGTGTGTGTGTGTGTGTGTGTGTGTGTGTGTGTGCGTGAGAGAGAGAGGACGGAGGGAGGAGAGAGAGAGAGAGAGAGAGAGAGAGAGAGAGAGAGAGAGAGAGAGAGAGAGAGAGAGAGAGAGATCAGAGCTTTTTTACAGCACAAAATGCAGGCAGTATAGTAAAAACGGATGATCAATCATCTTCTGTGTCTTTTTTTGTTTTTTATTAGACAAGAAAACCGAACAGCAGACAGATAGACAGATATACAGACAGGCAAACAGACAGACAGAGGGGACAGACAGACCCCTAGAGAGAGAGGGAGAGAACCAGGTGTCCTGTAAGGGACTAAAGCACGCACACACACATTTACTGGACGTACTGGCCGGAACGGAAGAGGCCATGCGTTGGGATATAGTGTCTGCATCCGTCTGTTGAAAGCCAGTAGGACTGTGTGCAGATACGTGAATAATTTATTAGACGTGAGCCACATGGGCACACATGCACACGGATGTAACAGCGCTCTCTCTCTCTCTCTCTCTCTCTCTCTCTCTCTCTCTCTCTCTCTCTCTCTCTCTCTCTCTCTCTCTCTGCAACACACTTAGGAAATGAGAGCTGAACACTGCTTAAAAGCTTGGTAAGGATAGATCGACAGTATTTTTTTTTTTTTTTTTTGGGGGGGGGGGGGATATAAGCTTGGTAACAATCGACAAGCCATTTTTTCATTACCATTATCATTCCTATTTGAAACTAGTCTGGAACCGTTTTGGTACCTTAATGGTGTGTACCGAGATCTTAACTCATAACAAAAATGGACTGCATAAAACAAAATTTCATCATTTTCTTTCTCTCTTTGACGAAGTAGTCATACTAAGTCACCTTCAATGTGCACTGAGCAACGATTACAGTGTGCAGTAATTTCAGAATTGTCATGGCTTGTCAGTGTTTGTCCTAAACATATTTCAATCATTGATTAATAAAACATGTGTTTACATCAGAGTCAAAACGAAAGGTTATGTACATATTAAACCTATCACTGTTAATTCCAATCTATCACTGTTAATTCCAATATCACTGTTAATTCCAATCTATCACTGGTAATTGCCATCTCGCCATCTGCACAAAATTAATCTCCCCCTAATTTTTTCCAGCAACTGATAATCCCATAATGCCTTGATGCCTTGAGAGAGAGAGAGAGAGAGAGAGAGAGAGAGAGAGAGAGAGAGAGAGAGAGAGAGAGAGAGAGAGAGAGAGAGAGAGAGAGAGATTTCAGCCATACATATCCAAATATAAACATATGCAATTAACAACGAATGTTCTAGACCCAGCCTTTCTAGTTATGTAAATGAAAAACATCCTAAATTTCTACATTGGTCCATTCTTGTCTGCTTTAGTAAAAACCTAACGCACTTTTTTTTTTCAAAAGCCGGTTTTATTGCATATAGGATACCTGTTTCATCGTGTCATTAGGAGTTCGTATTTCTATACCTTAATGTCTTTTTCTACTATGCTACACTGTCGAGTCCCTATTGCTCTGCACCATACTGAACAACAGATTGAACGTATCACCTCTAGTGCTAGCTTATTAACAAACGACGAAAAACAAGGTAGGAATGCAGGGGTCTCCTTGTTTTACTCCACGTGTTCAGTTAATGTAATATGTTACATTTATTTGTCGTTTAATTTCTGGTTTTGACTTTGGCGTAGATGCTGTGAATACACTTAGAAATCTTGCCTTGACACCCTTTTCATGTTCAACATAATGGGCCATAATAAGCTGTAGTCGACAACATTGAAAGACATTCATTTCAAAATCAGTTAAATGACATACTGCGATCAACTGTTGAATAATCATTCTTACATCCTGCTGGATGTTCGCCTATCAGAGTTTGTTCTTCCACCCACTCTTGCAGTCTGCTATTCATACAGGTGCTACGAACTTTTACCACTTACATCACATTGTGAAATAGTTCTGCATTTGCTTGGATGATCAACGCCACCCTTCTTATTAAACAAAGGTTGAGAGAGAGAGAGAGAGAGAGAGAGAGAGAGAGAGAGAGAGAGAGAGAGAGAGGGTAATAAAAAGACAGAGAAAGCATTGTTTCAGTCTCGCAGGTCGCATCGTAAAATCGAGACAACCCGCACGCTGCTTGAATTGGTACGAGCGAGCGAGCGAGCGAGCGAGAGAGAGAGAGATAGAGAGAGAGAGACAGACAGGGAGAGACAAAAGAGAGAGAGAGAGAGAGAGAGAGAGAGAGAGAGAGAGAGAGACAGACAGACAGACAGACAGACAGACAGGGAGAGACAAAGAGAGAGAGAGAGAGCGACAGAAAGAGAGAGAGAGAGAGAGAGAGAGAGACAGACAGACAGAGAGAGAGAGAGAGAGAGAGAGAGAGGCTAGAGGAACTGAGACGAGACAGATAGGAATACCACCACCACACGGCCAGGCAGTAGCTCAGTCGCTCTCTGCGCCTCCAGCCAGAAGCATCACTTGAATTGCTATCAAAGAGCGCGAAGGAGACGGGAGAAAAATAAATCGGTGCTCCTGTACCCGAGTTTTCCCATTCCAACGAGCGAGCTAGACCAGGGTTTTTCAACAACCGACGAAGGCAGCGCTTTGTTTGTCTGTTTGTTCGTTGTTTTTGCTCTTTTTTTTCTCTGTGTTGTTCTTTTTTTTTTTTTCTTTTCTTGTTTTCGAGAGGAAAAACAGGTTTTGAAAATCCGAGGAATGCTAGAATCAATTCTTTGTGGCAGTTTGTGCTTCGGGGAGTTTGTGAGCAGCTTGTGATTTGGGGGATCGAGGAAGAGTGCGGTATGTGTTTTTGTGTGGAGTTCCACACACACGGACAAGAACTTTCAGTGTGCTGGCTTCCCGACGTTGCTTGCAGGTCAGTGACTGAGTCGCTGGAATGATTTGAAAGGTGTGTGTGTGTGTGTGTGTGTGTGTGTGTGTGTGTGTGTGTGTGTGTGTGTGTCTGTGTGTGTGTGTGTGTGGGTGTGTGTGTGTGTGTGTGTTGTGTGTGTGTGTGTCTGTGCGTCTTTGTGTATATATGTGTCTGTGCGCGTTGGGGGGAGGGCCTTCTCTCTCTGTCTGTGCTCTCTCTTCTCTCTCTCTCTGCCCTCTCTCCTCTCTCTGTATGTATGTGTGTGTGTGTGTGTGTGTGTGGTGTGTGTGTGTGTGGTGTATGTTTTCTGTGACTGCATTTTATGTGTTTCTCTTTTGTTGTTTGTTAGTGTTTACGTCATGTAAGCAAATATTCGCCGCTCTCCCACTCTCCGGCGCTCTCCTCATCTCTCTGGTGTCCTCTCTCTCTTGCTCGGTCTGTTTCTGTCTGGCGGATCGTCTCTCTCACCAGTCTCTCAATCTTTCTTCTCAATCTTCTGTTCTGTGTTTGTGTTTTGTGTTGTGGTGTGAATGTTGTTTGTGCAGCCGCGCGCTGGTGTTCGTGCGTGCATGCGTACGTGCGTTGCGTGGCGTACGTTTGTGCGTGCGTACGTGCTGTTTGTATGCGCGCGCGCGTGTGTGTATGTGTGTGTATGTGTTGTGTGTGTGTGTTGTGTGTGTGTGTTGTGGTGTGTGTGTGTGTGTGTCTGTGAAGGTTGCGAAGTGTGTGTGGTTGTGTGTTGTGTTGTGTGTGTGAGAGAGAGAGTGTGTGTGTGTGTGTGTGTGTGATGTGTGTGTGTGTGTGTGTGTGTGGTGTGTGTTGTGACACACCACACACACACACAACACACACCACACACACACACACACACACACACACACACCACACAGATTTGGCGGGCGCGCAGGTGTGGCCTGGTGGTTTTTGTTTGGGTCAATGTGCACGTCGCTTGCATGCTTCTGCTACAAAATGGTAACAAATGAAGCGCACGATGATCCACTACAGTCTCTTCTATGCAACCCGATTCCCCCTGCCCCCTTCTTATTGGCGTGTGTTTGTGCAAAAACTTGTGGACATCAGGGACGATTGGGCTGTGCAGTTTCTGTAGTCACTGGACGCCCTCTTTCCTCTTGTAGGCCTAATTGATTGTTTGATATGCTATTTACTTATTTGCAGAGACATAGGTATTCCCTAGATGTCGCGAGGGCACGCCTGCATAGGTACATGAACGCGCATACCAGTCGTGTCGTCCTCCGCTCTGGGTGTGTGTGTTCGCTGTGTGTGTGATCTTGTTGTGGTGTGTGATCTGTATTGGTGTGTGTGTGTGTTGCGTGGTGTGTGCGTGCTTTCCGATGTGTGTGCGTGTGTGTGTGGGCTGTGTGTGTGTGTGTAGTGCCGTGTGTGTGTCCGGTTGTGTGTGCGTGCTGGTGTGTAATTGTACAGTGGTGTTGTATAAGCTTGTAAGTTGTCCAGTACATGCATCACTCATGGATAATGTGAACCAGTATATTGGTTTCAAGTTCAGTCACTCAGTGTGTACAGAAAAGATGCGAGCCTGATGAGTAGGATCTGAGAGATCTGAGACTCAGTATTTTGGGGATCGAGAGAGAGACCGATCTAGAGGTAGAGGGACGAGAGAAGAGAGAGATAGGGGGACCCGAGAGGACTAGCGCAGATTCGAACTTGATTTGTCTCGAGAGTTTGACTTGGCGGAGAGGGCAGAGAGGATGAGTGGGGGGGGGGGAAACGGTCAACTAGGCACATGCTTTGTGGGCAGTTTCGCTTTTAAGGCCACCTAAACATCTTTTTTCGGGGGATGCATGCGTCAAGACTGTGTGATAACAGCTTGTTTTTTTTTTTTTTTTTTTTTTTTTCTTTTTCTTTCTTCTTTTTTTTTCTTTCACTTGCAAAAGAACCGATTGCAATAAACCGATAAAAGGATGTTTTTGCAAAGGTTTCATGCTATCTTGTGAATGGTATTGAGCAAAAAAAAAAAAAAAAATGGAAGATATAAATAAATTGAAATAATTTGAAATAAGATATTAAAAAGGAGAAATTATTCTCCTCTCTTTTGTTGTAAAAGAAGCCATACAAAAACTGAACTCTCTCTCTCTCTCTGTCTGTCTGTCTGTCTCTCTCTCACTCTCTCTCTCTGTCTCTCTCTCTCTCTCTCTCGCTCTCTCTCTCTCTCTCTCCTCTCTCTGTCTATGCAGACAGGTGGCTTTTACCTATTGTTGTCAGAATGGTTATTATATGACCATGATCAGTGGGGGTTTTCATCCTGAAGTCTGTTATTATCGTTTCGGGGTTTGTGTTTTTTTTTCGTGTAATCTTTCCTCGCATATTATTTTGTGAACTTCATCAACTAAAGATGCCTTCTTGAATCCCTTAAATGAAACTGGAGACAGAAAGAATCAGGGATTCCAAGAGGACCTACATCATTTCAGTGTTATACACATTGCCATGACCTACAGTGTTGGTGATACAAATATATATATATATATATATATTATTCATTCGGATATGTATGTACTGACCTTTGATAAAACATTTTCACAAAGGGCAAAATCACTTTTTTCCAGTCCATGTATTCTAACATTCTTGGGTGCGAAAAAAAAAAAAAAATCGACATGTCTTTTAGAAACACTTGAAAATCCTATTTTATGACCGAGTCAGTCATTCACATTCGCACCCTCACCTACCCCCCCCCCCCCCCCCCCCCTCACCCCCCTTCCCCTTCCCACCTGCGATTTATAGCCGCCGCTTATAACCACTCGGCTGCCGGATCATCATCTCAGTCTGGCTTCTGTATCCCGTGGGCATTTTTTCGCTTTCACCTGCTTTCACAGATATTCAAACACTTCCAAAGCATGTGCCGATGCGTGGGTTGTTGGGCAGGGCGGTTGGGTATGCCAGGGGGTGAAAGGGGGGGGGGGGGGGGGGGGGGGTCACTGCCTTGTGTGTGTGTGTGTGTGTGTGTGTGTGTGTGTGTGTGTGTGTGTAAGTACCGTCTGAAAGGTGTGGCTGGCCTGGTGGATAGCGCGTGTTTCTCGTGATCTGAAGGTCCCAGGTTCAAATGCTCGCTTGGGGCTGCTGGGTGAGAGGGGACGCAGTCTACAGAGTTGATAACAGAGCAGACTGCGGGCCGCCGTCCATGACCTTGGGGTGAGGCTTGAAAACGAGGCCCCAGACATCAACGCGTGTTTTACACAAAAGAATGAGGAGGAGGAGGAGGAGAAGAAGAAGAAGAAGAAGAAGAAGAAGAAGAAGAACAGAAGAAGAAGAAAGAAGAAGAAGGGATGATGATGATGATGATGATGATGATGATGATGATGATGATGATACCACCACCACCACCACCACCACCACAAAAAAAAACAAACAAATAAACAAAATTAAAAAAAAACACCACCAAAAAAACAAACAAAAAATTTCTCCCACTAGCACTACTACTACTACTACTACTACTACTACTACTGGTGATGATGACAACGACGACGACGACAACAATAGTAGTAATAATATTATGTAATAGTAATGATGATGATGATAATCATAATAACAATGATTTAATGATAATAATGATAATAATATCAATAAAAAAATGATAATGACAATTGTAATGAAAAAAAAAAGTAATGATAACAATGACAATGATAATAACAATAATCATAAAATAAACATCATCATGATAATCATTATAGTCATGAGAATTATCAGGATGATAATGATAAGTAAATAAATCAGTAAATAAACAAAGAAAGAACGAAATAAAAAGAACAACTTTGCATAAACACAAAATATCATTCTGTCCTCAGAAAAGAGTGCTTTATATGTATTTGTGGAACGGATCTCACACACACACACACACAACACACACACACACACACACACAACACACACACACACAACACACACACACACACACACACACACACACACACAACACACACACACACACGCACACACACACGCACGCACACGCAAATCACACAAGGAACAAAGGAGGAGAAAAAAAAATAAAGAAAGAAATGAAAAAAAAATGGAAGATAGACATATATAGAAGAAGAAGGCATCTCTTAAAAACAAACTCTTCACCTATCGATAGCAGTTCTTTCTTTCCCTTCCCTTCACCGTCAAATTAATTCTTCGACGTGTGTGTGTGTGTGTGTGTGTGTGTGTGTGTGTGTGTGTGTGTGTGTGTGTGTGTGTGTGTGTGTGTGTGTGTGCGTGCGTGCGTGCGTGCGTGCGTGTGTGCGTGCGTGCGTGCATGCGTGCGTGCCTGTGTGTGTGTGTGTCATATGCACTCTTGTTAGAAGGTGCATGGTACTTATTGCACTATTTATCTCCGTACTGGTTCCATTTATGTTTTTGCGTTGATTTTGTTTCTGTATTTGTAAGCGCTTAGGGCTTATGTAAGATTAAGCGCCATAAGTAATCATAATCATATATTATCATTAAGGAGGAGGAGGAGGAGGAGAAGGAGGACGAGGAGACGGAGGAAAAGAAGTAGAAGAACATGAACAGAAGAAAAAAAGGAGGAAAAAAAAGATAACAGCGAAGAAGAAAAAAAGAAGAGGAAAGGGAGATGAGAAGAACAAGGAGGAGGAGGAGAAGGAGGAGGGAAGGGGAGAAAGAGAAAACAAGAAGGAGAAGGGACAGGGAGGAGGAGCAGGAGGAGGAGGAGGAGGAGTAGGAAGAAGAAGAAGGAAAAGAAGAAGAAGAAGAAGAAGAAAGGAAAGAGGAAGAGAGGAAGAAAAGAAGAAAGAAAGAAGAAGAAAAACCAAGGAAGAAGAAAAAGAAGAAGAAGAAGAAGAAGAGAAGAAGAAGAAAGAAAGAAAAAAGAAGGCAAAAAAGAAGAAGAAAAGAAGAAAAAAGAGAAAAGAAGAAGAAGAAGAACAAGAAGAAGATTGAAGAAGAAGAAGAAGAAGAAGAAGAAGAGAAGAAGAAGAAGAAGAAGAAGAAGAAGAAGAAGAAGAGAAGAAGAAGAAAATTTATCTCTCAAAACAGCGCATTCCTATGAAGCACTGAAGACAAAATCTAACAACGAGCGGTCTACGCCTTACTGAGAACTGTTACAATCACGGACATTGTGCTAGGTGTAAGGTCTAGAAGAGACTCTTTTTTTTAATGGATGGTTTTTGAAAGAGAAGAATACGTTGTTTCAAAAATGTGGCTTTTCCCCCTCCGATGTTCACTCGAACATATACCAAGACAATAGTCACTGGTTCTAACCACGGAGAGAGATGCTATAGGACTGATGAAGGTAATAAAAGCGCAGAAACAAGGATCGGTGCATTTTGAGCAACACTCTAAAGGATTTCATTACCCACATCGATTTGGCACTGTATAATCATCCAACGTTTGTTTGTTTTTTTTTTTGTTTTTTTTTCGCAGTCACTGATTGATGTAATGAATTAATCAAATAAAAAATGTATGTAATTTGTGGGTAACTGCACCGTTAGTTACGATATAAGATATACATTCTGTTTTTCCCCCCCCCCCCCCCCCCCCCCCCCCCCCCCCCCCCCCCCCATTTATAGTGGTCGCTGAACAAAATTTGTACCAGTGGAGATTAGTTACAAATGTGAAGATATTTCTCGATATTCTGGAATTTTTTACATAAAGCTGAAGAGTATACTGCTCGGGAAAAAAAATAAACCTTCATGTAAAGTGACGCTTTTGTTTGCAAATGGCACCCACAGAAGATGCTGTCTCGATGTCCACACACAGCACATACAGCGATGGTGTGTTGATTGTGTACCTTATATCATTAAGATTATATTAACTGTAGCTACATAGGACCCTTAAGCCAAAACGCATGTACAGGCCCGATTAAAATGATAGAGGACTTCCAAGAAATGTATGTTGCAAACATCTCCAAAATTTTGAAAATGCGTCTGTCTCTGTCGCTGTCTCTGTTTCCGTCTGTCTGTCTGTCTGTCTGTCTCTGCCGCTGTCTCCGTCTCTCTCTGTCTCTCTGCTGCCTCTCTCTGTTTCTGGCTGTCTCTGTCTCTGTCTCTCTGTCTGTCTGTCTGTCTGTCTGTCTCTCTCTCTCTCTCGTCATGTTCTCTCTCTCTATTTCTCCACTGTAAACTGTTGTTATGATGATGACTGATTTTGTTTTGTTTGTTTGTTTATTTCTTGGGGATATTACAATGTGCGTTGATGTAAAACACTCTAGAATATTCACAAGCTCTCTCAACTTCTCTGCTATTGCACTTGGTCTATGACTAAGGTAGTGCCAGCCAATGAGGAGTGGGTCGTTCAACTCGGCCTGTCTGCCGTGTACACAGATCATACTGGGGTCGCAGAGAGAAGGATGACATGTGACTTATTCTTGTAGACTTGACAGACTTTTAGTATTGTAGCCTGGCCGATTATGCAAGTTGCTTTTCAAGGCTTCTTTACACGTAGGAAACCTAAGTCTCATGCCGCAAACTAGAAGCAAAAAAAAACAAACAAAACAAAACACTGTTCAAACAAACATGAAAGAAAAATCAATTAATCCCAAAGCGGCAGTTTGAAAAAAAAAAAAAAAAAAAAAGGAAGGGCTGGGATGGAAACTCCAGCTTTTCCACTAAATTCATCAATTCCAGATTAAAAACAAAGTGACCCCCAAATTAAGAACACACCAACTGTCTCTCTCTGTCTCTCTCTGCCTCTCTCTGTTTCTGTCTATCTCTGTATCTGTATATTGAAAAAAAAGTAAATGTAGAGAAATGCACAGAGCAGAATGAACAAGTGTCCTTTCTGAACACACACACACACACACACACACACACACACACACACACACACCACACAGACAGAGAGAGAGAGAGAGAGAGAGAGAGAGAGAATCAAAGAGAGAGTCAGTGATAGAGAGAGGGGGGGGGGGGGGGTGAAGCGTGCATGGAGATAGAATGGAGGCCAAAGGTAAGGGGATTAGGGAGAAAGAACAGGGGGGAGCAGTGAGGGAGAGGACGCGCACATATCAAGCTCTGAAGAGGTTTGCTTTTTTTTTTTTTTTTTTTTTTTTTTTTTAAAGCTGGGGTGGCAGGCGTGAGTCAGTTTCCATCAACCAGAGGGGAAAGGGGGCATAGTCAATCAGAGCCATCATCTGATCTCTGTACGGCTGCATCAACAACACAGACAGGAGAACAGCATCCTCTGTTTCCAGTGCGCTTCCAGTCGACAGTCTAAAAAAAAAAAAAAAAAAAAAAAAACAATGCGAGGAGGTGATGGATGGATGGTGGAAAAAAAGTGTAGATTAGGAATGGTTGGGTGTAGTTTCAGCAGGGGGTGGTGGAGAAGAGTGTAGAGGCTTGGGAAGAGTGTGTGTGTGTGTGTGTGTGTGTGTGTGTGTGTGTGTGTGTGTGTGTGTGTGTGTGCGTGCCTGTGTGTGTGTGTGTGTGTGTGTGTGTGTGTGTGTGTGCGTGCCTCTGTGTGTGTGTGTGTGTGTGTGTGTGTGTGTGTGTGTGTGTGTGTATGTGTGTGTGTGTGTGTGCAGGATAGCGAATCATAAACCATAAGGGATAAGGCGGAAAAAAAGGGGAAAGGGGGGGGGGGGGGGGGGGGAGGTTATTCATCGAGCTGCGAACAGATCTGCTTGTTTCCAACTGAGTGGCAGGTGTGAAACAGGTTCTATTGCCCAGGGGGAAAAGGGCAGCCCATAATCGGAGCAGCCATCTGATCTCTGCGCGGCTGCTTCAACACGACAGGAGAACAGTATCCTCTGTTTCCAGTGCAGCGCTTGCCGACAGTCAATACATTGCGCCCCGTGCCGCCAGTTGAGGTGACGATGTGAGGGTGCAAGGGGGGGGGGGGGGGGGGAGGGGGGGAAGGAACTGTAGGGCGATGTTGGAAAGAGGGGGGACGGGTGGAAAAGCCAGGTCGATGAAGAGTGGACGGGTGGGTGCAGTTCGGATGGTGGGCGTAGAGTGGAAAAGAGCTGGGGGTGGGGGGGGGATAACAAATGAAAAAAAAAAACCCAACCAACCAACCGATCGACCAGTCAACCAACCGAACATGATGCTACTCTTGGTCTTTTAGACTTAAATTATATATATATATAGAAAGAGAGGTATATCAGGCGAGAGGGGGACCAGGGGTACAGGAAGCGTGTGTGTGTAGGGGGGGGGGGGGGGGGAGGGTTGTGTCAAGCTATGAAGAGATTTATATGTTTAAACTGAATGGACAACGTGAAACAGTATCCATCACCCAGGGGGGAAGAGGGGAGGGGTGAATCAGAGCACCAATCTGATCTCTGACAAGTAACAACAACAACACAGAGAAGAGAATACCATGTGGTGTGCCCCGTGTAGTTCTAGCCCACAGCTGTAGTTCTAGCCCACAGCGGCTACGTTGTGCCAGCTACGTTGTGCCAGCGCCGCCTGGGGCAGGACAAGAGGGAGAAGAGCTCATGTGTGAGAACAATGGTTGATGCTGGACGGAAGGGGAGGGGAGGGGAGGGGGGGGAGGGGGGATTGATAGTGGAGAGGATGGAAAGGACAAGCTGGGAGGAAGGGGGAGGGAGGGGAATGGGGGAGAAATGTAGATCAGGAGTGGATGGACCAAGTCATAGCAGGGTGGTGGGAGCAGAGAGTGCAGAAGAGGGGAGAGGGGGAGGGGGGGAGGGGGGATGAATACAAAAGAAGAAAGAGACTCCATTCAGCACTCCTAAACATGCTTTAGGTGGATAGACAAATGAATCGACTGGTAGATATATAGACATGTAGACTGGTAGACAAGATAGATCGATTGATAAATAGTTAGATCGATGGTTAGATAGATGGATGGGCAGTTCATGAGAGAGAGAGAGAGAGGGGGGGGGGGAGAGAGAGAGAGAGAGAGGACCGGAGAGAGACACAGAGAGAGAGGGAAGAAAAACAGACAGACAAACAGGGAGAGAGATGGAGAGAGAGAGAGAGAGAGAGAGAGAGAGAGAGAGAGTCAGAGAGAGAGAGAGAGAGAGAGAGCGCGCGATGAAAACGTATATGAAATCAGGAGGAGAGAAGCAGGAGGTAAAGAAGGGTAGGGGAGAGAAAGGATGCGGGGAGGGAGAGAGGGGGGTAAGCAGGGTTAAATATACGAAGCCATGGACAGATCTGCATGTTGCCAATGGGTGGCAGGCGTGAAACATTTCCCGTCACCCAGAGGGCAAAAGGGCAGGGTAAGTTATCGGAGCAACCATCTGATCTTCAGTCTCCACACAGACAGGAGAACACCATCCTCTGTTTTCCAGTGTAGATCCTTGCCGACAGTCAATACACTGTGCCAGAATGGTCTGGGGTGGGCACGCGCGCGCGCGCGCGCGCGCGCGCGCGAGAGAGAGAGAGAGAGAGAGAGAGAGAGAGAGGAGCTCATGTCTCTATTACAAAAATAAAGAAACCCAGCAGGAAGATGGAGCAGGTAAAATACGGGTGGAGGGGGGGGGGGGCCGTAGGGTGGTGGGAAAGGAAGAGGAGTAGTGGTTGGGTGGGGTGTTACCAGTCTGGTGACAATGTGGGAGATGCTGGAAGAGGGGGGGGGGGGGGGAGGGGGTTTGTTAAGAATGGTGCCATTTATATTATTTGTATTTATAGAAACTTGAACTTGAAACTTGAATATGAGAGAGAGAGAGAGAGAGAGAGAGAGAGAGAGAGAGAGAGAGGCAGAGACAGACAGACAGACAGACAGACAGACAGACAGACAAACAAACAAATGGGTAGGCAGACAGACAGACGCATGGATGGACAGGCAGATGGATGGACAGACAAACAGATACTCAGACAGGAAGACAGACAGACAGAAAGAAAGAGACAGAGAATTAAATGGAATAAATGACGAATGGATCTTCCTATTAAAAAAAAAAAGAAAGAAAAGCACAACAGGCAGGCAATACTTGAATCAAAAAAAAAAAGGGAAGGGAAAAAAAAGAAGAAAATACATGGTTCAACATGATTGGAAAATATTGAAGAAAGGCTTTACAAGAACAGACTTTTACAAACCCAGAAACATTTTAGAAAGTACATAACAATCGTTATTATGAGAAAGCAATTATAAAAACAAAACAGTTTATAAGTGACAAAAAAGAAGAGCGAGGGAGGGAGGGGGAGACACAGACAGAGAGAGAGAGAGAGAGAGAGAGAGAGAGAGGAGAGAGAGAGAGGGAGAGAGAGAGAGAGAGAGAGTGCATGCCATCGACAAAAGATGGATTTTTAGCATGACATTTTTACATGACATTTTTGATCATCCTCCGCAGTTTCTAGATGGCAACGGAGCTCGTTC
>JADBJO010008347.1:20000-22500 GCA_016801955.1 Conus betulinus | reverse complement strand
AAATGCAGGGGAAGTTAAAGTTCCATGGTCAATTGGCCGTAGGGAGAATGACCTGTGAGAGATTCACAGTGTCTAGGGTACAGCATGAAGGCAGACGGAGCCCATTTCCATTCATTCTGCCGTGTTTCGCTTTCCCTGAACTAAAGCAGGTACACGTTTACTGCCGAAAAAGATTTTTTCAAGCTGAAAAAAGCAAAAAAAAAAAAAAAAAAATAAAATAAATAAAAAAATAAATCAAAAAAATAAAAAAAAAATAAAAAATAATAATAGTAAAAATAAAAAAAAAAAAACTAAAAAAATCAAAAACAAAGAAACAAAAAGCAAAAAAACACACACAAAACAATACAAAACCAACAAGGCGGACCCCAGCGTGGTTCGAATTAACGACCATCAGCTCCACAGGCAAGCGCTCTAACCATTTGGCCACAGCCACTCCGAGCAGGAAGGAGACACAAGGTAAAAACTACGAGCTCTACCGGCCGCTGAAAAAAAAAAATGCACAGTCTGTGCGGAGCTCCTGCTTCCAGACTGTCCCGTTTCTAGGTTATCTGCCAGTTGCTGGTTCCACCTGTGCTGATGAGCCTGCAGCAACAGCTCTGGCACCAGCAGCTTTAGGAGAGGGACGGCTTATCAGTTCCAGCGCATGCGTTTCCTTCTCTGATCTTAGCGGGTTCCTCCCGGAGTTGGGCTGACTCACTCTCTTTATGTCGGGTCAGCGGCGCCTAGCACCTACGTCCTCCCACGCTTCCAGACTGCCAGGAATCTGTTTATCACACTATAGGGGAAAATGTGAAAGGTTGAGGGGGTGAGTGAGGAGTGTGGAAAGAGAGCACTGGGGTAAGGAGGAGGAAGAAAAGTCTTACAAGCAATACGGGTTACAGGATTGTTAGCCACGTATTCGTCGCATTCGAGGCAATGAGTTCACAGGGATTTGTGAAAAGATTTTCCCAAAATACACTTTTTTTTTAACTGACAATGACAAAATCAGTCTTCATGTCAAGGGGGCTACCATTAATGCAGCGTCAAGAATTCATGAAACGACGAAAAATGTATAAATACATTACAAACATGATTCCCGGTATTGATCTATCTGGGAACAGGGGACGGGAAGGAAAAAGGAAGGGGGAGGGGAGAGGCGCGGAAGAGAAGTGGAGAGAGTGATAGGGAGGGGCGTAGGGGGGGAGTCGGAGTGGGACGAGATGTGAGTGCAGAAATGAGAATTGGAGGGAGAGGAGCGATAGAGAGGGTCTACATAAGGAAGGGAGAGCCGGAGGTGAGGTGGTTAGGTTGAGGAGATGGGAAGAGGGAGAAAGAGCAGAGATGAGAGGAGATGGATGGTGAGAGAGACAGAGAGGAGAGAGAGGAGAGAGAAGAGAGAGGCGAGGACGAGAAGAGGGAAGAGGGAGGGATGACCGAGAGAGGAGAGGAGATGGTGAGAGAGGAGAGCGCGAGAGAGAGAGAGAGAGGATGGGGGGGAGGGGGCGTTAGAGGCGTGCGCTCGGCGAGGTGAGGGAGCAAGGAGATGAAGACTGTGAGAGAGATGCAACGTTGCAGAGCCGAGAGCATTTGTGTCCACAAAATCATTTGACCTGGAAGAGAGAAATCCTCATAATTGCCAACCCGTAACCTTAAGAGATCGCAACATACTGTAGAGCATGCGCGCGCTCGGCGCGCGCACAAACTGTGCGACCCTCTCAAAAAACACACAGACACACAGAAACTACTCTATCTCTCTCACACACACACACACACGCACACCACACACACACACGACACACAACAACATCATACACACACACCACACTACACACCAAACACACACAACCAAAAAACCACCACACACACACACACACACCAACAACACACACAACTACACACCAACACACACAACTCCCGCACGCGCTCGCACCAACACACGCACCCACAATGCACACAAACGCACGCGTCGACACGCGGCCACACACACACACCACACACCACACACACACACACACACACACCACACACACACACAACACACAACGCACGCACGCACTAAACGCGCGCGCTCGCAAGCACGCACACCCGCCACACACCACACACACACAACCACACACCACTTCAACTCTTTGAAATAAAAGTTTTTCATTTATGTAAAGTGTGAAAAGTTTGTACTTGCCATTTATCTCTAATATCCTGCATTGAAGCGAAACTAGATTTTTTTTGCAACGACTTAAAAAAAAACCAACTTAACTGACATTTGAAAAAGTACTTTAAATTTTTTTTTTTTTGATTTTTTTTTTTATTTTCAAAATCGATCGTTTAGAAGTCCACATTACCAACACTATTGTTTTTCTTCTTATTGTTATTAATAATATAATTATTAATATCATTATTACTTTCATTATTATTATCATTATTATTATTATCATTATCAGTATTATTATTATCATCATTCTTAGTGCTATTATTATTACCATTATCATTACTATTATTAGCATTACTAGTGCTCGTATTAACA
>JADBJO010008347.1:0-2500 GCA_016801955.1 Conus betulinus | reverse complement strand
AGAGAGAGAGAGATAGAGAGAGAGAGAGACAGACATAGAGAGAGAGAGAGAGTCCTTCTTTGTTCTAGTGCCCGGTTCAATTATGTGTTTTATTTCTTTTTTCTCAATTTCCTGCCACCTTTTCTTTCTTCTTCTTCTTCTTCTATTCTTCTTCTTTCTTTCTCTCTCCTTTCCTCTCTCTTTCTTCTTCTTCTTCTTTCTTCTTCTTTCTTCTCTCCTTCTTTCCTCCTCTCTTCTTCTCTTCTCTATTCTCTTCTATCTCTCTCTCTCTCGCTCCCTCTTCTCTCTCTCTCTCTCTCTCTCTCTCTCGCCTTCATTCATTCGCCTCCCTGCCATCTTTACATTTTCAAATCTCTACATCTCCATCCATTCCATCCCCTCCGTTGCTGCTTCCTCCAGGGCGCGCTCACAAGTGATGTCCCCTGAAAGCAGCAAATTGCTTGGTGTCAATGGCCTTTGGCTTCTTGTGCACTACCACACTTCCACAGCTAACACATTGGAGGGGAAGGCTGAGCCAGTGGTGTGTGTGTGTGTGTGTGTGTGTGTGTGTGTGTGTGTAGATTAGGAATGGATGGGTGTAGTTTTAAGCAGGATGGTGGGAGAAGAGTGTAGAGGCTTGGGAAGTGTGTGTGTGTGTGTGTGTGTGTGTGTGTGTGTGTGTGTGGTGTGTGCGTGCGTGCGTGCGTGTGCGTGCGTGTGTGTGCGTGCAGTGCGTGTGTGTGTGTGTGTGTTTGTGTGTGTGGTGTGTGTGTGGGTGCGTGCGTCGTGTGTTTTGTGTGTTTGTGTGTGTGTGTGTTGTGTTGTGTGTGTGTGTGTGTGGTGTGTGTGTGCGTGCGTGCGCGTGCGTGCGTTGCGTGTGTGTGTGGTGTGTGGTGTGTGTGTTGTGTGCGTGTGTGTGTGTGTGTGTGGTGTGTGTGTGTGTGTGTGTGTGTGTGTGTGTGTGTGGCGTGCGTGCGTGCGTGCGTGTGTTACGTGTCCGACATCCTCGAAAACAACAATCATGTGCCTATCTGATCAACATTTGTTTCCAGATGATGATATGAGAGAGAGAGAGAGAGAGAGAGAGAGAGAGAGAGAGAGAGAGAGAGAGAGAGAGACAGACAGACAGACAGACAGACAGACAGACAGAGTTCATTGTTCTTGTGCCCTTAAAATATGTGTTCCTTTCTCTTTCCCCATTTCACACCCCTCTTCCCTTTCCCCTCCCTCTCTCTGTCATTTCTGTCTGTCTGTCTGTCTGTCTGTCTGTCTCTCTCTCTCTCTCTGTCTCCACCTCTCTCTCTTTATCTCTCTCTGTCTGTCTGTCTGTCTGTCTCTCTCTGTCTCTGTGTGTTTCTCTGTCTCTTTCTCTCTATCTGTCTGGTCTGTCTTCTCTCTGTCTGTCTCCTCTGTTCTGTCTGTCTCTGTCTCGCTCTCTTCTCTCCTCTCTCTCTCCTTCTCTCCATGATTCTGCCTGCTCCTGCTCCTCAATATTCAACCTTCATATGATCTTCCATCTTCAAATCTCCACATCTCCCCCTCCCCCCCCCCCCCCCCCCCCTCCCCCACCTTCCCTCCTGTTGCTCCAGGTGTGCTCGCAGTGATGACCCCTGAAAGCGGCACATGGGTGGGTGTCAATGGCCTTTGGCTTCTTGTGCACTGTCACACTTCCACGGCTATCACAGTGGACGGGAAGGTTGAGCAGTGGTGTGTGTATGCGTGTATGCGCGCGCGCGCGCGCGCGCGCGCGGGCGTGTGGTGTGTGTGTGGTGTGTGGTCTGTCTGTCTGTTTCTGAGTGTCTGTCTGTGTCTGTGTGTTAGTTCTCACATCCGTCGTTCCTCGGAAACAATAGCCATGTGCCTATCTGATCATCAACATCTGTGTCCATGATGATGATGATGATGATGATGAGAGAGAGAGGAAGAGACAGAGACAAGAGAGGGAGACAGAGAGAGAGAGAGAGAGTTCATTGTCTTGTGCCCACTAAATTATGTTTCATTTCTCTCTCCACATTTCACACCACTTCCCTTTCAATCTCTCGTCTCTGTCGTCTCATCTATCTCTTCTCATCTATCTCTCGTCTGGCTGTCGTCTCTCTCTCATTCTGTCTCTCTTTCTCTGCCTGTTTCTCTCTCTGTCTCTGTCTCTCTCTCTCTCTCTCTCTCTCTCTCTCTCTGTCTCGTTTCTGTCTGCTTGTCTGTCTGTCTCTCTCTCTCTCTCTCTCGATCTCTCTCTCTATCTCTCTCTCTCTCTATCTCTCTCTCTCTCTCTTCGGCTCCTTCAATTATTCAACCTTCGTACGATCTTCTCATCTTCATCTCCCCATCTCCCTTCCCTCCTCTCCCCTCCTGTTCCTTGCCCCGGTGCACTCACAGTGATGACCCTGAAAGCAGCACATTGATGGCTGTAAATGGCCTTTGGCTTCCTGGGCACTGTCACACTTCCACAGCACTGACGGCGGCAGGGAAGGTTCAGCCAGTGCTATTGTGTAGGGGTTGGGGTGGAAGAGGGGGGCGGGGG
>JADBJO010008346.1:90000-97707 GCA_016801955.1 Conus betulinus | reverse complement strand
CCGAGCTGGCTGTGGGTCTGAATTACAAACAATGTTTTATAGACAATTTCTTCCTTTCAATTGATCAGACCTCAAGGCTCCCCACGGTCTGTATGTGCGTGCGTACTTGCGTGCGTGTGTGTGTGCGTGCGAGTGTGTGTGTGTGTGTTGTGTGTGTGTGTGTGTGTGTGTGTGTGTGTGTGTGTGTGTGCGTGCGTGCGTGTGTGTGTGTGTGTGTGTGTGTGTGTGTGGTGTGTGTGTGTGTGTGTGTGTGTGTGTGTGTGAGTGTGTGTGTGTGTGTGTGTGTGTGTGTGTTGTGGTGTGTGTGTGTGTGTGTGTGTGTGCGTGTGTGCGTGCGTGTGCGTGACTGACTCACGAGCATGTGTTTTGTTTGCTTTCCATTAATTCGGGAGGTGCGCAAGAGAAGATAACAACGGAGGGCAAAGGAGAGAAGAAGGGTGTGATAAAGAAAAAAAAATCAAACGGAAAGAGAAAAGGAGAAGAACCGTTGAAAGGAGGTGGGGGAAGAAGGGAGAGGGAGAATGGGATGGGACGCATTGGGGGGGGGGGGGGGGGGCAGACAAAATGGAAGAAGTGGAAACAGAGGGTGGAGGGAGGTGGCTGATAAGGAGAAAGAGACTGAACTAGAAATGGAACACTGAGAAGTACACCGCTAATACCATGTTTCTTTGAGACAGACACAGACAGACAGGCAGACAGACAGGCAGAGAAACAGTGAGACAGAGCTACAGCGGCAGACAGAAAGACAGAGGACACACACACACACACACACACACACACACACACACACACACACACACCACACACACACCCCCAGAGAGAGAGAGAGAGAGAGAGAGAGAGAGAGAGAGAGAGAGAGAGAGAGAGAGAGAGAGAGAGAGAGAATACTGAACACTGAACATTTCCAATGTCATGAGCTATACAGTCATGGTGGTTTGGTACAGGGCGGAGAGGGCGTAAAAAGAAAAAAAAAAAAAAATATATATATATATATATAATCCAAAATAAACATGAACTAGTACAAAGCATATATTCCAAGAACAAAGCCCAGTATATTGCATTTTTCAAGCTGCAAGCAATGAACAACAAAAACCCAAATGTCTTACCGTCTCCTTTCAAACTCGTATTTTTTAATCACAGTTTTTGTTATTTCTAATATGCTCCAATGTTCAACAGCGCCCTAATTGTGCCCTCATTTTTAGCAATGTTCTTTTAAAATCTTGTGCTTTTTTTTAACGAATAATGTAATAATGTTGTATCCTTTTTAATGAAACACACACAAAAAAAGCGTCTGATCCTTCACAAAAAGAAACGACTCAACGGACAAGGCGGCACTGAAGACGGATCAATATGGAACCATTCTTATGGGTGTTTACGCCATGAGTTCTTGATCTCAGTCCAGCAAGACGCATTCAATGCCACCCGTTCGATGTAATCGGAATGCATTTCTCTGTTTCAAATAGGCTTTTAAAAAGCTACGAAACCAGTCATCTCTTCCCGAACTTTCCATTTTAGAGCGCCATTTTTGTTGTTGTTTATTATAAGGTATTATCCCGTCTTTATTCAAAAATAATCCTTCTTCACCTTCAACTCCCTGGCACATTCCACACATTCCCAAATCAATGCATGGTTAAAATCTTCTTATTTGAAATACCCAATGTTCTCTTCTCCGTGCATGTTCATTTATCACATTTCATTACAGAATCTTGAGACAAGTCATCTACAAAGTGTAACCAATAGTTCATACATTTAACAGAAGACCTCATAGACAATAGATGTGCCATGCCACCGCATATGAAGCAGGCAGCGTAACATTCGGGAAAAAAAAAAAAAATTGCAGGTTTATGTTCCTTTTTCTACATCTTTGTTACAATAAGATCTCCCTGTAATGACTGGTTCGATTCTGGAATAAACAAACAAAACAAAAAATTCCAGAATATTCTAAAATCAGCGCAATTGAGTTTACGTGAAACTCTTAAAATTTCTATGATTTTTTTTTAAAAAACTTGTACAGGATTCTGATACAACAGTATTCCAGCTCAGCTTTGCTGTGAATATCATACACAAATAATTTGTAAGATTTGTAAGAATGACTTAGTGTTACCGCGCTGCAGTACACACAAATTCATCTTTTTTTTATGACAGGAGAGGTGACCAAGTGACTAAGTACCAAAACAAACAGTTTTCGAAAGATTACATGTACAAACAGACGATGTACTTCTTTTTTTCAAATCTATCTTACTGAATTTGGAGACCTAAAGCAATATTACATCATCATCCACGGATAACATGAGAAAAACACGAACCGCTCCTGCGATCATTTGAACGCTACATTTTCCTTTCTTTGTTATCTCCACTGCCAATTCATTAATTAAAAAAAAATGATAACATCAAAGGACTTTTTAAAACATCCCTGCGTCACACCCTGTTGACAGTCAAAAACATTGGAGTAAACATCTGTCTCACGCAAGCATGCTATTACAGGTTAAATCAGTTTGCTGTACTGTTGGCAATTAGAGTGAGGAAAAAGAATGGTGCGGACCAAACCTCTCTCTCTCTCTCTCTCTCTCTCTCTCTCTCACACACACACACACACACACACACACACACACACACACACACACACACACACACACACACACGATGATAGAATGAAAACCTATTTACCTGCTTGGTTGTTGAACACTGAACCGTCGATGTCAGTCTTTGAAGACATCATCTCTGACGAATCGAACATTTTTGAAGTTGTTCAAGGACTGATCAAGAGCCCAGTTGGACATTTACTTTAAACGTCTATGTTATTTTCTTAATCTTGTGTGTTAGTTGCTTATTTAGTGTTTCTTTGAAAGTTTTTGGATCCAGTTATGTGGTGTTTTTCACTTCTTTTTTTTTTTTTTTTTTTTTAAATCTAGGCCTAATTGCATTGTACATACCTACGTACGCCCCAAATCAACACGAGAGTGTCTGTCTGTCAGTCTGTGTGTGTGTGTCCTTCTGTGTGTGGGTTGGGGAAGGGGGGGGGGGGGGGAGCGTGCATGAGTGCGTGCGTGCGAGCGTGTGTGTGGGTTCCACTTTGTACCTCTTATCAGTGAACAGATTGAAGAAGCGACCATTGTTGGAAGGCCTGTCGCAGGGCACAATGGGCGGCATAATGGCGCTTCCCCTTTACCCTGTAGCTTTTGCCTCGCAGACAAGTTCACTGAACACAGCTCACAGAATTCATTTACCCTCTTTTGCACCATCTAATCTGAAAGTCAGCGAAAAGAGAGCTAGGAGGAAGGGATGGAGGGGGCGGAGGGGGTGGGGGGGGGCAGGAAAAGAGAGCTAGGAGGGGGGGGTGGAGGGGAGTGTGGGGGGTGGGGGGGGGCAGCAGCAGAGCGGAGAGGAAGAAGAGGGGGGTGGGGGGGGGGGGGGGGGTGTGGATGTGACCAAATGCATGTGAAGGGCAGCGGTGGATGTGACCAAATGCATGTGAGGGCGTGAGGAGACGTGGAAGACATGAGCACATCACAAAGACAGTGCAGGAAGCAGCAGCAGTGAGTGTCGGGGGGTGGTAGTGAGACGTGGAAGAGACGTGGGCAGTGGGGAGGGGGACGGGTCTATCGGGCAGTATTGTTTGTTTGTTTGTTTTTTTTAAGAGAGAGAGAGAGAGAGAGAGAGAGAGAGAGAGAGAGAGAGAGAGAGAGACAGACAGACAGACAGACAGACAGATAGAGAGAGAAACAGACAAAAAAAACAGAACAGGACAGGACCCATTGCCCCTCGTGAAGGGGTGCATCTGGAAATCAATCGATATTTTACAAGTTCAAAAAGCTGATTCAATGCTTTACATTAAGAAAAAACAAGAACAGATCGTAACTTAAATGCTTTATAGGTAAATGGACAGATTTCTAGTTGTTCGTTCATTATTGGAAGCTAGAAGTAAACTTAATCTGAAAAAGACTTGGAAATCTGTAGTATTTCAAATGTATATAACGTTCTCTTATTTCGCTTAGTAAAGGACAGCACAGAACAAAATGCACTTCATCTTCTTTCTCTTTTTACACAATGGACAAAAAATCAACAGGGGTATGTTGTTTGTATCGACATCTATGTACAGCAATGTCTGAAATACCCAGTCTGAATCTTGTTGTAATAATCTTGACATGTCTGTCTAGATTTAACGTTAAATGCATTTATCCATTGCTATTGTACAAAAGGTCTTATATACACTAAATCTGTCACTGTTCTTGACGTGAAAATCCCATTCTTGCAATCTGCAAAGTACAAGTCTTTCTTTAAAAGTCAGCGATAAACTGTTCCACTCCCTCAACACCTTGGTTTAACCACACATAACCAAAACCAAACATGTATAACTTACAGCGAATATCAGACGCCCAGTTTGTCTTATCACGAGAGTCTAACTCAAATAATGTTCTATATGCTTTTCGCGGTAATCTCACCATACACAAGGTCATTCGGTGTTTGTAACTGAACTCCTAAAAACTTTTTTCAGAGCAGCAAAGAGATGTACTTTTTCACAAAAGTGTGCAGCATTACTTAGCCCCCACAATTCAGCACCATACTGAACAATGGGTTGTATCTGCGCGTCAAATAGTTTTAGTTTTAAAATATACAGCAAGAGAATTGCATTTTAACTTACGTAATTTTTGCAATATACATAACACAACGCATACTTTGCTCTGCAGGCAAGGGTTCTTACAAGAAACAGTAAATCTCAACCGTGTTGAAAAAATATATGCCTAAATATTTATAAACATTAACCACAGGCATAAGGATTCCATTGTAAGTCCAATGTTCACTAGCTGCTAAGTACCCACCTTTTCTAAATACAACTATATTACTTTTATTCATATCACATTCAGATGGAGTGTTGTTGCTGCCCTATGTAGACTATTTAGTTGCGTCTGTAGCCCAACTATTGTTTCCGACAGAAGAGCTATGTCATCTGCCAAAAGTAATATAAAATAGTTCAAAATAATCATGCATAAAATGTTGCACCATGCCTCCCATTTCTAATCACTTCTATTGCTAATTCATTTATAAATAAAGAGAACAGCAGCAGTGGACTTGTAACATCCCCTTGTTTTACCCCCCGGGTACAGTTTATGTAGTCTGTCAATTTTGCACCAGAGCGAATTCTAGCTCTGACTGTAGAGTACATGCTATGAATACACCGAAAGAGTTTTCCTTTGATACCATTTTTTACCAGAATAGGCCACAGTAGATTCCTTTCTATAGAGTCAAAAGCTTTCTCAAAGTCAATAAAGGCGACATAGAGTTTACGGTTAAAGCAAAAACTGTTTTTTTGTATAAAGCTAATAATGTGTACATGTGATCAATGGTGGAGTATCCCCCTTTTTAAACCCCGCTTGATATTCCCTGTGATATTATGCAGCTCAATCCATTCTTGAATCCTATTGTTTTACTATAGAACTATAAACTTTACTACTTGTATTACATAATGATATCCCTCTATAATTACCGGGATCGTCTACATTACCTTTTTTAAATAAAGGTAAGACAATGGTTTCTGTCCAGTTATCTGGGAAAAAACTCCTTTATCAAACAGAGTGTTAAACAGTTTAACAAAGAAGTCAATTAAGAGAGAGAGATGAGAGAGAGAGAGAGAGAGAGAGAGAGAGAGGAGGGAGGGAGAGAGAGAATGTGGAAGGGTGGGGGTGGGGGAGGGTGGATGGTGAGTGATCAATCAAGTGTCCTAACACACGCAACACACGCACAAACACAAGCACCCACACACCTCCTAACACACACACACACGCACACCACACACACACAAGCACACACACACGCACACACACACACACCACACACACAAACACACACACACACACACCACACACACACACACACCACGCACGCACAGCACGCACACGCAACACACACACGGAACGCGCACTAAACGCATCACGCACGCACGCAAACACACACACACACACACACACACAAAGGGAAACCACACAGAATGAAAGCAATGAGAAACAGCTCAATACATGTTCAGATATTGTTGACACCAGTATGCATGCTACGGACGAGAAAGAAATAAGCTGCTCTCTCTCTCTCTCTCCTCTCTCTCTCTCTCTCTCTCTCTCTCTCCTCTCTCTCTCTCTCTCTCTCTCTCTCTCTCTCTCTCTCTTCTTCTTCTTCTTCTTCGAGTAAGAGGAAGGATATTAGTTCAGGGATGACAAAGTTCACCTTTAATGAACATATCAATGAATCTCTGGTTAGCTAGGAGCGAAATGGAAACATAAGGATGAGAGTATATCTCTATGCCAGAAGATAGGCATGACAGCAACAATGAAAAGAACTCCTTCTTCTGCCTACGCAGGCTGATACTCCTGCGGACACTCCCTGTATAGACAGGCAAGTATTAATCCCTTCTGCCCAACAAAGGGAGTGGAGTTTGTGTGTATGTCCGTTTTTTTTTTATCCCGCCATTAAGACAGCCATACTCTATCTTCAGGGAAGGCGCATGCTATGTGTAACGTGTCATCCATACCAACGGCCAAACTGGCCTTCTCTTCCGAAAGTTGGTGATGGGATTTACGTGTGTGCAAGATTTTATGCGTGCGTTCACACACTAAACCTCGGTTTATAGTCTCCTTCGAAGGACTGTATGGGAAATGGAAAATCCCTCTGTACCGAAACGACCCAGCGGAGATTCGAACCCGCAATCCTTAGATTACGAGTCCGGCGCTCTACCAACTGAGTAATTCCGGTCCCCTAAGAAAAGGACAAGATGAATGATTGAATTTGTTAGAACACAACGGTTTCCTGCGTCTGTTAAAAAAAAAAAATATGGCGATGTCGACTGTCGTCACGAATAAAAATGAACCCACAAGGACAGAGGAGTGAGAGTGTCCTACATAATTGAATCTATATTCTTTCTGTCCATCCTGATCCATGATTGAAAAAAGAACAAATAACTTCATGTAAAGACCCCAGCACTATGGTGACTGCTGGAAGAAAACTGTGTCGTCGAGGGAAGCGACGAAATAAATCTGAATGTCGACAGCGTACTCGACACTCCACCAGACAGCATTCCCTGTAATTGGCATGGCTATTTCGTCTTCGCATCGATCCTTTCGAACTTTCCAAAGTGCGTGTGCGCATCGATATTTGAACTGACCTTTCCAATATATCCCAATTCACCCCCATCTGATTCCCATCAACATCCCTCTAGTGTCATCAACATCTCAGGTCACCTCTTTTTATTAATCCTAGTCAACATCTTAACTGATGTCTTTGTTGCAATTGTACTGTAGTGTGTGTGTCTGTTGTGAGACTCAGCGTGATGGTGTGTCTCTCTTCATTTTGTCTTCGTCAGTCACACTGCAATGGTGGAAAGCACTGCTGGGTTTGGGTCAAACCACAACCGTTTGTTAATTATCGTTTTACGTATCTACTCCAGCCTCCAGATTTTCACGTAATTGAGCTGATAAAAACCTGAAGACGGTTTCTATTCCATAGCTCAATTAGACATATCGTAACTCAATTAGACATATCATAACTCAAATAGACATACCATAACGCAATTAGACATACCATAACGCAATTAGACATGCCATAACGCAATTAGACATATCAAACTCAATTAGACATACCATAACTCAATTAGACATACCATAACGCAATTAGACATACCATAACTCAATTAGACATATCATAGACACAGACATATCACCA
>JADBJO010008346.1:75000-80000 GCA_016801955.1 Conus betulinus | reverse complement strand
ATGATGATGATGATGATGATGATGATGATGATGATGATGATGATCGTATCCGAAAATCAGAGGGAAGTGGTCGGTGACATGCATTCTCTTCACACAAAACAGACCATCCAGTAACTACGGTAATTTTCTTAAATGTTTGACATCGATTTTTTTTTCTCCATCATAATTAAAACTGCCACCGATCAGCGAACGAAAAAGTGCTCATTAAAGCCCGCCATTTCAATACCACAAGAGCATTCATGATATTCTTCTCTGTTGTTTTTTTTTAGATTACGTACCACGTAGAATTTACAGCCTCAGAACATAGAATACATTTTCTCTCCTACTTTCCTCAGCTCTGAGCCATGACTGAGTGTCCAGAATATAAGCCCCATTTCTGTGCCGGAACTAAACTGGGCTGGTGCCAGAGGTGTCTGTCTGTTGTCTGGAATCAATGTCCTCAGGCTGTGTGGCGTCCTGCCAGCTCGTGGCATCACACGGAATTCTTCAGGGCCTCCCGTTCCCTGTCCCATCACATCCACCTCTTCGGAATGGAATGAAAACAAGAGCTCTACATTCAGATGCAGCATTAGTCGTGTCTGGCCCCGCTAAGCACGTTTATTTCAGTGGAATGTCTTCTTATTTCTTTGATTCCTTCATCATGCCGGATCCAAATAAAGAACGCGTGTTTCTATTTTATTCAAAACCTCTGTGTGTGTGTGTGTGTGTGTGTGTGTGTGTGTGTGTGTGTGTGTGTGTGTGTTTTAAGTTGAGAATGTTTATTCCAACAAATCCATCATAGTCTGTATGATGCAATGTCTGAATCCTCTACAAGGCTGGTCTCTGTTTGACGTCACACCTGGGTTCCCTGGCTTCTTGATTCTGGCTTGACGTCATCACTGGGACTTTTACAACCTGGGTCCCCCGTGTGACGTCATACATATGTTCCCTAACTACGTGTTTCTTGTTTGACGTCATCGTTGTTCCTCAGCCTGTGTTGTTGTCTGAGACGAAGACAGGCATTCTACATTCTGGATCTTTATGCATTTTCAGGTCTGGAAGGTATTCTACATTCTGGATCTTTATGCATTTTCAGGACTGGAAGGCATTCTACATTCTGGATCTTTATGCATTTTCAGGACTGGAAGGCATTCTACATTCTGGATCTTTATGCATTTTCAGGACTGGAAGGCATCTCTACATTCTGGATCTTTATGCATTTTCAGGACTGGAAGGTATTCCACATTCTGGATCTTTTTTTGCATTTTCAGGACTGGGTCATCTACATTGTAGTTCCTTGTTGAATGTAAGGAGCAGCTTTTTTCTAGTTTGGATCCTTGTATGACGTCAGGAGAAGGTCCTCAACATTCTGCATCTTTGTGATATCAGGAGAAGGTCCTTGACATTCTTGATCTTTGTGTGATGTCAGGAAACGGTTCTTGATATTCTGGGTTCCTGTAAGGTGTCAGAGAACATTCTCGACCTCCTGGATCTTTGTGTGATGTCAGGAAAAGATTCTTCACATTTTGGATCCTTGTACCATGTTAGGACTATATCATCAATATCTTGGATCTTTATGTAATGTTTGGAGAAGGTCCTTAGCTTTGGATCCTTGTACCATGTTAGGAGAAGATCCTCGACATTTTTTCATCTTTGATGATATTAAGAGTACTCCTCGGTCTTCTATTCAGGGTTCTTTCCTGGTGTCAGGAATGGCTTCCCAATAGGGGTGTATGTGTTTGACACCAGAACTCTGTCCCATTACAAAATGTCAGAACTCTGTCCCCAACAACATTATCAGAACTCTGCCACCTACAACATATCAGAATTCTGTCCCGTACAACATATCAGAACTCTGTCCCCTACAACATTATCAGAACTCTGTCCCCTACAACATTATCAGAACTCTGTCCCCTACAACATTATCAAAACTCTGCCCCGTACAACATGTCCAATACAACATTGTCGTCTATTTTCAGCTGTCCTCGTGGAATTTGGAAGCAAAGAAAACTTTTTTTAACCAACAAAACCAAAGCCAACGACAAGGGAAACGATGAAAACGAAAGAAAGGAGAAGACGGAAGAAGAATCGACAGGAGGAAGAAGAAAGGGAGAAAGGTGTAGAGGCTGAGACGAAGAGGGGGGGGGGGGGGGGGGGGGGGGGGGGGGAGGGGGCAGACAAGGTGGGTGAAACAAGGGATGGACAGAGATGAAAGACAGAGGGATAAAGAATGAACACACAGGATGACTGAGAAGCACAAGGCTAGCCACTGTTCCTCCAGAGAGAGAGAGAGAAGAGAGATGAGAGAGAGAGAGAGAGAGAGAGAGAGGAGAGAGATTCCGTGTATTGTCTGTGGAGGTCAGAGACAGACGTGCAACATGATTGTAAACACGTCCACTCCGGAGAACGAAGAGACATGGTAGACGTCGACACGAGCTAACTACCTGAGACTAGGATCTTGTACACACACACACACACACACACACACACACACACACACACACACACACACACACACACACACACACACACACACACACACACACACACACACACACACACACACACACTGACTGACTGAAACCATTTACTGTCAGATGAACATAGAGTTTGTACTGACATTTTAAAAAAGGATAAAACCTAAATAAATTAATGTTAAAACACACACACACACACACACACACACACACACACACACACACACACACACACACACACACACACACACACACACACACACACACACACACACATACACGCGCTTGCACGCACGCTCGCTCGCACGCACACGTAGATAAGGAATGAAAAATAGATAGACAGATACATTCTTGCACGTCAGCAAACTTTAACAACTATCAACACATACACTCTTTTTTTTTTTTTTTTTTTTTGTATTCGTCACACAGGCAGCAGAACTGCAATGGCAGTGTTGTACCGTCACTGTGATGCACAAAACAGATTGACGCGCCCGGTAACATTTCATCGGTCATTCAGACAAGAAATGGACAGTGGCGCTAGTTTATCATCCATGATGAAAGCAACCACAATGCCATTATTTGATCTGTCACCGTCACGCACAAAACCAAACCACACTGCCATTATTTAATCTGTCACTGTCACGCAGAAAAAAAAAAAAACAAACAAAAAAAAAACAAACAAAAAACAAAAAAAAAAAAAAAACAGAGTGCCATTATTTCATTCCTCTTGCAGAACTCAGAACGACAGTGCCATTATTCGATCTGCCGCCGTCATGCAGAAAACCAAACGACAGTGCCATTGTTTCATTCCTCATGCAGAAAGCCAAAGGACAGTGCCATTATTTCATTCCTCGTGCAGAAAACCAAAACGACAGTGCCATGATTTCATCTGTCACTGTCATGCAGAAAAACCAGAGGACAGTGCCATTATTCCATTCCTCATGCAGAAAACCAAAATGGCAGTGCCCTTATTTGATCTGTCGCCCTCATGCAGAAAACCAAAGGACAGTGCCATTATTCCATTCCTCATGCAGAAAACCAAAATGGCAGTGCCCTTATTTGATCTGTCGCCCTCATGCAGAAAAACCAAAGGACAGTGCCATTATTCCATTCCTCATGCAGAAAACCAAAATGGCAGTGCCCTTATTTGATCTGTCGCCCTCATGCAGAAAACCAAAGGACAGTGCCATTATTCCATTCCTCATGCAGAAAAACAAAGGACACAGTGCCATTATTCATTCCTCATGCAGAAAACCAAAGGACAGTGCCATTATTCCATTCCTCATGCAGAAAACCAAAGGACAGTGCCATTATTTCATTCCTCATGCAGAAAACCAAAGGACAGTGCCATTATTCCATTCCTCATGCAGAAAACAAAGGACAGTGCCATTATTTCATTCCTCATGCATGCAGAAAACCAAAGGACAGTGCCATTATTTCATTCCTCATGCAGAAAACCAAAGGACAGTGCCATTATTCCATTCCTCATGCAGAAAACCAAAATGCAGTGCCCTTATTTGATCTGTCGCCCTCATGCAGAAAACCAAAGGACAGTGCCATTATTTCATTCCTCATGCAGAAAACCAAAGGACAGTGCCATTATTTCATTCCTCATGCAGAAAACCAAAGGACAGTGCCATTATTCCATTCCTCATGCGGAAAACCAAAGGACAGTGCCATTATTTCATTCCTCATGCAGAAAACCCAAAGGACAGTGCCATTATTTATTCCTCATGCAGAAAACCAAAGGACAGTGCCATATTTCATTCCTCATGCAGAAAACCAAAGGACAGTGCCATTATTCCATTCCTCATGCAGAAAACCAAAGGACAGTGCCATTATTTCATTCCTCATGCAGAAAACCAAAGGACAGTGCCATTATTCCATTCCTCATGCAGAAAACCAAAGGACAGTGCCATTATTTCATTCCTCATGCAGAAAACCAAAGGACAGTGCCATTATTCCATTCCTCATGCAGAAAACCAAAGGACAGTGCCATTATTCCATTCCTAATGCAGAAAACCAAAGGACAGTGCCATTATTCCATTCCTCATGCAGAAAAAACAAAGGACAGTGCCATTATTCCATTCCTCATGCAGAAAACCAAAGGACAGTGCCATTATTTCATTCCTCATGCAGAAAACCAAAGGACAGTGCCATTATTCCATTCCTCATGCAGAAAACCAAAGGACAGTGCCATTATTCCATTCCTCATGCAGAAAACCAAAGGACAGTGCCATTATTCCATTCCTCATGCAGAACGCAGGACGACAGTAGAACCTGGACGGCTGGCATTGCATCATGGGGAGGGGGGCGGCAGCGTCTGGCACTGCTTTTGTCTGTACAGTGACCCCCACTACATACTTGACACTCCCTCTCTCCTCTGTTAACTCGGCATAAAGTGTCCCCCCCCCCCCCCCCCTCTCCCCACACACGCCCCCTTGCAATACCCTCCCACTCCCCTCCCCCCATGTCGTTCTTCAAAATTGACTTCAAACTTGTGCATTATTGAACCTGGCGGCCCCACTAACTCTTTTTTTTTTT
>JADBJO010008346.1:62500-65000 GCA_016801955.1 Conus betulinus | reverse complement strand
ACAATCTGTCCCTGGTTATGTGTATATTATTTCCAACACATACGATTCATACTGACAATTCAACATAACAACACTGTAATGTAATTCTACTGTGAGGAGCACACTGTTCGTGAATGTAATGTCATAGTGGATAGTCAAACAGAGGGAACAGAAACAGACAGGCAGGCAGACAGACAGACAGGCAGGCAGACAGACAGACAGACAGACAGAGAAAGGGAGATGGGGTGGTAGGCAGGGCGGAGAGGGAGGAGGGAAGGGAGAGAGAGAGAGAGAGTGGGGGTGCGGATGAGCGGTTTAATGGAGTAGGTCACGTGCTCAGACGGTGTTTTATGCATGGCTGAAAACAGACATTGCAAATGGACATTCATGAGTTGAATCAAACAATCACATTATTGAGAAATGAAATCTTTATGTAAATGTTTCTTGGATTCGTATTCGTAGACTCGGTGGAAGAAGAGTTCCAGGCATATGGTCCAGAGTAAGCTAGGCGTGTTTTGTATTGATCAATGCATTGAGTAGGAGGTGGGTGAACAGAATTCTTTCGGGACCAGAAGACCTGTTCAACCGTGTCAAAAGGCATTGACAAACACAGGAGGGTATTTGTCCAGACTTTAAACCTAAATAATGCCTTGTTGGATTCAAATGGCTTACTCAGTAGAAGTAAGATGAGTGTCTGTAGTTTTCATCTCTTGTTAGAGGTACGGCTGGAGGGAATAGTTTTGCTGCACGTCTATGGAGAGAATTCAGCCTTTTTGTGGACATCACAACTCCCATCCCATACTGGTGAAGTGAAATTGATATGTGACATTATATGTGCATTGGAGAAAAAGTTTAGGCGCAGTAATGTTGACATGACGCTTGAGTTTGAGATAACAGGAAAAGCCTTTTTTTGATGACCTTGCATGGATTATTGAGATGAGATCGCCATTTTATTTCTTCATTTGTCGTTACTCCCCAAAACATGAGGCTGATCTATCTGTTCAACAGAAGTATCATTCAACTGGAGTTTTAGACAAAGAGGAGGCAATTGGTGTTTTTGGCGGGTAGCTATAATCATAGATTGGTTTGGGCTGGGTGTATGACCATTGAGTTTGAATGACACCAGTCTGACACGTCGTCGTTTAGACTTTCCTGGAGAGAAGTTTCTATTGTCTGTAGAACACTACCATGTGTTTTTGCAGACACGATCATCAGCAAATAAATGTGTTGGGGAGAGAGAGAGATCTGATACAGATGATGGGAGAGAGAGGGAGGGAGGGGGGGAGGGAGGGAGGGAGGGAAGGAGACTCGATGTCCAAATTTAACTCTGAGGTTTAATATGGGTCATAATTCTTTCGGAAAAGAACTACATTTAGATAAAACCAAGGGGGTGGATGGGGAGGTGAGAGAGAGAGAGAGAGAGAGAGAGAGAGAGAGAGAGGAGAGAGAGAGAGAGAGAGAGAGAGAGGGTGGAGACTCGATGTCCAGATTTAGCTCTGAGGCTTGATATAGGTCATAATTCTTTCGGGAAAAAAAAGCTACGTTTAGATAAAACCAAGGGACTGAAAGGGGAGGTGAGAGAGAGAGAGAGAGAGAGAGAGAGAGAGAGAGAGAGAGAGAGAGAGAGAGACAGACAGACAGACAGACAGACAGACAGACAGACAGACAGACAGACAGAGACTGAAGAGGTATGTTAAACAGTCTAAACAATGAGAAGAAAAAAAATACAGAAAAAAAAACAAGAACTTAAAAAAAACAAGAACGAAAAGGAATAAAATGAAACCCTGGCAATCTTATGAAAGCACTTTAATTTCAAACACTGACCAGGTTTTTATTCTACGCCTGCCAAAGATGAGATGGATGAGGGAGGTGATGGATGAGGGGGGTTTTCAACGAAGTATCTAATGGTGTCCCTGAACTCAGATGCATTCACCAAGTGATTATTGGACGAGTCCGGTGTCCAGTTTTGGTGGTGTTCTTACTGACGTCCTGACCTATCCAATAGCATTGCGACTCTCTCTCCATAGCGTGCCTTTATCGTCAATAACCATGTTGTACAAATTTTTTTTCTGAGAATTATGCATAAGATCAGAGATTCTTTTTCTTTGATATTTATCATCAATAATTATTCATCATTTTCCATTTGAATTCATTTCCATTTTAAATTGTTTCTGTCTGCTGTAATATCTCCTGGCAAAAAAGAGCAATGTGCTTTTTCGTGGCCAGCTGCATAGTTTTTCAGATGAACGTTCCTCACGGAATGTGGGCGTTTTGGTGATTTTTCGAAGGGAGGTAATCAAGAAGAAGGCAGCACGCGATTATCTGTCGCTGAACCTGTGTCTGCCAATACTGCCATCACACACACCCCCTACAGCCTTCAATGGCCTCGGGGTAAAAAAAAAAAAACAAAGCTAAGCATATAAACGTGCTCCCAGTTTATCTTGAAAACACGTGAGATATTCCACAAAGAGGAAAAACCGTTTTGGGCCGTTGTAGCCGTTAGTAACGGCATTCCGGTAAA
>JADBJO010008346.1:22500-55000 GCA_016801955.1 Conus betulinus | reverse complement strand
ATCTGTACTTTCACCATCTGTACTTTCACCTTCTGTTCTTTCACCACCCTCTGTACTTTCACCCTCTGTACTTTCACCTTCTGTTCTTACACCTCCTGTTCTTTCACCTTCTGTACTTTCACCTTCTGTACTTTCACCTTCTGTTCTTTCACCTCCTGTTCTTTCACCTTCTGTACTTTCCTTTCTGTACTTTCACCTTCTGTTCTTTCACCGACTTTCACCTTCTGTACTTTCACTTTCTGTACTTTCACCTTCTGTGCTTTCACCTTCTGTACATTCACCTTCTGTACTTTCACGTTCTGTACTTTCACGTTCTGTACTTTCACCTTCTGTACTTTCACCATCTGTACTTTCACCATCTGTACTTTCACCATCTGTACTTTCACCTTCTGTACTTTCACCATCTGTACTTTCACCATCTGTACTTTCACCTTCTGTACTTTCACCTTCTGTACTTTCACCATCTGTACTTTCACCTTCTGTACTTTCACCATCTGTACTTTCACCTTCTGTACTTTCACCTTCTGTACATTCACCTTCTGTACATTCACTTTCTGTACTTTCACCATCTGTACTTTCACCATCTGTACATTCACCTTCTGTACATTCACCTTCTGTACTTTCACCTTCTGTACTTTCACTTTCTGTACTTTCACCTTCTGTACTTTCACCTCTTCTGTTCTTTCATTGCCTGTGTTTTCACCACTATCTGTACTTTCACCATCTGTACTTTCACCTTTTGTATTTTTTTTTTCTTTTTTTTTTTTTACTTTCACCTTCCGTACTTTCACTGTGAAGAGAGGCTTATCTCATAGTACAGAAAAAAACACCTCTGCAGGTGTAGGTCTGTCTGTCTGTCACTCTGTCTGTCTGACTGTCTCTCTCTCTTTCCCTCTCTCTCTCTCTCTCTCTCTCTCTCTCTCTCTCTCTCTCTCTCTCTCTCTCCCTCTCTCAATCAATTCAGTTTGATTAACATGACTTTAGAATTGATGATACTAGGCTGTAAACGCTTTTATAACACACACACCGAGTCCATTTCATGTGCACTCATGCAACCAGTCGTACACAACCAAGACATGGAGACTGACACTTTGCTAACAGCCCAACCTCTTCGGTTTGAGAAATAACAGCTGTAATACCAGTTCTGCATGGATGATCAGGCGAACATTTGGCTAGTTTCAAGCCCTTCCTTGTCATAACTCTTTTTTTTTTTCAGTGTTGGACAGTCTTATCACGTGTCATACATAGAATGTATATTCCTTCCTGATGTGTGTAACATCGAAAGAATATTTTGTATGGGGTGTATTTCACCTCGGCTCAGTGACTGCCGAAGCGATCTCTCTCTCTCTCTCCCTCTCTCTCTCTCTCTCTCTCTCTCTCTCTCTGTGTGTGTGTGTGTGTGTGTGTGTGTGTGTGTGTGTGTGTGTGTGTGTGTGTGTGTGTGTGTGTGAATGTGTGTGCGTGTGTGTGTGTGTGTGAATGTGTGTGTGTGTGTGTGTGTGTGTGTGTGTGTGTGTGTGCGCGAGAGAGAGCTATAACAAGACGGAAAAATTGTGAGAGGAGAAAGCCTATCCGACCTATTAGCAGAGCTAACTACCTGGCACCCAGATCCTGCTGGTTTCTCATTGGCTGGTTGTGTCGGCGAATACATGAAAATATACCCAGTACTTATCGGCTTCAGGCGTGACACTACCAGGGGAAGTAATCACTGCTCCGACAAAGCAAAAATGGCGGTGTTTAGCTAGGTACGGCTGGAGTTGAAGTCAAACTGATAGTTACCAGCTTACTATTCGCACCTATCTGGGATTCTTTTCCGTCTGTCTGTGTGTTCGCCGCCACTACCCCCACCACTAACATCACCCTCTCTCTCTCTCTCTCTCTCTCTCTCTCTCTCTCTCTCTCTCTCTCTCTCTCCCTCTTTGACAACTGAACATACGCATAGTAGAAAACATTTTGAAAAAAAAAAAACCGCTAGTTTAAACTGGCGATGTAGGGTAACGGATGAGACTATTGTCCAATGTGATTCAGAAACGTTTATGAGTACTGACATCAAAGCTGCCTTTGTATACAGAAGACGTGACGAATGTTACACTTTGTCTTCGTTGTCACCAAGATTTAATCATATACTTTTCTCTCTTCGTTTGCCGCTACGTAATTAAGAGCAGCCCGATACTGTCACTGGTCAACATTCTTTCGTAGTTTAATGGACGGTTGGTGAGGGTCACACTGATTAGGGTGAATAAGTGTATAACCGTCAAAGAGCTGGCGTAGCCCTTTGATATGTAGCGAGAGTCCGTCTGGATGCAGAACAGAAAAGAAAAGGACCAAGCGCCAATCCCTGACATACACCAAATTCTGACGCATTGATTGAATGACTGTTTCAGTTATCACACATAAGCTTTGTCTATGACATCAAGGATTTGAAGCACAGACTTTGAGCCGGAAGAGAAATTAATGCGGAAGAGAATTTGAATTCACTGGGTGGAATCCTAAAGCGATCATTTAAAGACATCGACATTTCTTTAAGGTCCGCTAAAAAAACTTTTTTTTTACCTTCCAGTACAAATATCTATCTATCTATCTATCTATCTATCTATCTATCTATCTATCTATCTATCTATCTATCGATCGATCGATCGATCGATCGATCGATCGATCAATCGGTCATCATCATCATCATCATCATCATCATCATCATCATCATCATCATCATCAACACACACACACACACACACACACACACACACACACACACACACACACACACACACACACACATGCGCGTGCACGCACGCTCTGTCTATCTAGCTGGCTGGCTGGCTGGCTGACTATCTGTCTGTCTCTGTCTCTGTCTCTGTCTCTCTCTCTCTCTCTCTCTCTCTCTCTCTCTCTCTCTCTCTCTCTCTCTCTCTCTCTCTCTCTCTCTCTCTCTCTCTCTCTCTTTCTTTGCACCCAGAACGAGCAGATGGTTGTCTTTCGTTTTCATTGTGTCGAATGTTATTTGTCTTGCCTGAAGCAGACTTCATGGATCAAAGTGCCCTGTGTATGTTTCGTGAACTGTTCGTTTGTTTGTTTGTTTGTTTGTTTGTTTGTTTTTTTACTTCGTTTGCCAACGCAGTAGCTTTGTTTAGACCCATGTCGTCTATCTGGTCTACTCTCATCTCCTTCTGATTTCTTTCACTGCAGGGGTTCGTTCAGTTAATACTACTCTACTTCTGATTTTTTTTACTGCGGGCATTTGTTCAGTTCATACTACTCTCTCAGCTATTCCTGACTTCCTTCACCGCAGGGATTCGTGTGTCTGTATTGCGCGTGCGTCATTGACCATTATGGTGAAACTGCCGAATAGAAAATAGGCAGATATTCCAATAAGTGATGAAGTAGGAACAACTGAGAAAAAGGACTAGAAATCTGAGGGAAGAAGGTGCGATGGCACAGAGAAGGGGAGGGGGGAGGAAGGGGAAGACGGACAGGACATGGAAAGCGGGAAAGGGGAAAGGAAGCGGGAAAAGGAAGGGAATGGTGGGAAAGGGGAGTGAAACGTAGGGGGGGGGGGGGGGGAAATGAGGGGGGCATAGAAAAACGGAACAGACAATGGGCAAGGGAAGAGAAGAAGTGTGTGTGTGTGAGCGTGTGTGTGTGTGTGTGTGTGTGTGTGTGTGTGTGTACGCGTCGCGGGGGGGGGGGGGGGGGGGGGGGGGGGTGCGTGCATGGGAGAGCGGGAGAGGGAAAATTGAAATGGAATGAAAAATAGGGAAATGAAGAGGAAATGGGACCGCGGCAGAGGACGTGGAAAAGAGAAGTGGAAAAAGACATAGGTGGAAGAATATGGAAAAGGAAGGAAAGGGATGGGGAGACGTGAGGAGGAGGTAGAGGACATGGAAAAAGGAAGAGAAATGGGGAAAATGGAATGGGGGCGAAAAATGGAAAAGGGAAGAAAGACTGGGGAAAAGGAATGAGAAAGGAAGAGAGAAATGGGGGAAATGGAAAGGAATGCGGCAATGGGAACGGAAAAGTGTGTGTGTGTGTGTGTGTGTGTGTGTGTGTGTGTGTGTGTGTGTGTGTGTGTGTGTGTGTGTGTGTGTGTGTGTGTGTGTGTGTGTGTGTGTGTGTGTGTGTGTGTGTGTGGAAGGGGGGGGGGGGGGGAGCTGGAATATCAATGAGTTAGGACGCCTGCTTTCTGATGTTGGTGCTTTATGTGCAAGCATGTAGTTTAGCTCACACATTTCAGAATCCTAAAGCCGTCACACGTATTCAGTCTTGCCGTTGGCTGTACCACGGATAACTCCAGTGATCGATGAAATCGCTTTAGTTAGAGCTAATAATGGCCTCCAAAACACACAGACCAAAGCCATTACAGTTGATCAGCGCAGGAGTGAACCCTATCATTGAGCGGATTCAGAGCGGTGTTTATGGATTCCGGCACTTTGGCCTGGGACAAAGAACCATTAGGGGGCCAGTGACTGTCCAGGAAAGATAGAGCGCTGTTATTTCGTGGCTCTAGGGGTACTGACGAAGTCTTTGTGCCACAGAACAGTAGGATCCAGTGACTGTCAGGGAAAGGTGAAGCTCTGTCATGTCATGGTTCTAGGGGTACTGACGAAGTCTTTGTGCCACAGAACAGTAGGATCCAGTGACTGTCAGGGAAAGGTGAAGCTCTGTCATGTCATGGTTCTAGGGGTACTGACGAAGTCTTTGTGCCACAGAACAGTAGGATCCAGTGACTGTCAGGGAAAGGTGAAGCTCTGTCATGTCATGGTTCTAGGGGTACTGACGAAGTCTTTGTGCCACAGAACAGTAGGACCCAGTGACTATCAGGGAAAGGTGAAGCTCTGTCATGTCGTGGTTCTAGGGGTACTGACGAAGTCTTTATGGCACTCTCCCATTGTCCTCCACGTCGTCTTTCCCATCTATGTGTGTTGTTGATGTTGCTGCTGTTCGTGTTGTTGTTGTTGTTGTTGTTGTTGTTGCTGTTGTTCGTGTTTCATTCTCCTCTATCCGTTCTTGCCTCTCTATGTGTGTTAGTATAGGTGTTGTTGTCGTTGTTGTTGTTGTTGATACTGCTGTTGCCATTGTTTGTCTTTCAGCCTCTTTCTTTTCACTCCCACCCCCCCCCCCCCCCCCACACACACACACACATACACACGCACGCACGCGCACGCACGCACACACACACACACACACACACACACACACACACACACACACACACACACACACACACATACCATAATATCAAAATCTTAGAAAAAGTGGCCAGTTATTAATCAACCAACTTAAGGAGGATTGATACTTACTCACGAGGCAGTGATGATAAGTCTGCATACATGCAGGCTATTCCTACTCAACTTTCTTATCGATAAAAAAGAGACGTTGGAGACGGAGGGAAAGGGGTTAAGAGAGCGAGAGAGAGAGAGAGAGCAAGAGAGAGAGAGAGAGAGAGACAGACAGACAGAAGACAGACAGACAGACAGAGGAAGTCTGGAAACAAACTGCGAAGTTGTCTTTTTCTTCACCGAATCATGGAACGCAGTAGTCGGCAGCGCACGGACGATGCACACACAATTGCAAATTGTCCAGTGCGTTCCGCTTTGCCTGTCAATTCTGCTGACTCTGACACGGCGCATGTGCCACAGCAGATTGCATGCTGTCGTGGAAGACGTCACAGGTTGTATCTCACAGTTGTCAGCAGTGGCAAGTTATTCTTCGGCCGTGAGGGGGGGGGGGGGGGAGGGAGAGGCATAAAGAGGTGATCGAAGGGGGGTGGGGAGATTCGGGGTGCTCCATGGAAAAGTGGGATGATGGGCCTGTTTTCCTCTGGTCTGAATGCGACAATCGTCTTGTCTCCATGGCATGATGGGCCTATTTTCCTCTGGTCTGAATGCGACAATCGTCTTGTCTCCATGGCATGATGGGCCTGTTTTCCCTCTGGTCTGAATGCAACAATCGTCTTGTCTCCATGGCAAGTGACTGATCCCGGATGTGTAAATTTGGAGTTTCGTTGCTTCCATTGTAATGCTTTCAGGGGATGCAGATTTGCGTCGCCACCCCCTTCCCCCCCTCCCTCTTCCTCCTCCCCCCTCACGTAACTTGTATGGTGCAGTTTCTTTAGCATTTCAACTCACTGAACAGTTCATTAAATTTGTAGAGGCGTTCTCATGTCTAAACCTGTGCGATGCTATGTCAGACACACTTAATCATTATCGTAGCAATGTATATATATATATATATATATATATATATATATATTGCATATTCATTTGTTTATCTATCTATATATTTATATTGTATATTCATCTATTAAGATAGATAGAGACAGACAGACAGACAGACAGACAGATGAGAGGGAGTGAACGGAAATAAAGATAATACAGGAAGACAGCTTGCTCTGTCTGATATCATTATCAATATTTGTTTTATTTTTACTGATCAGAAACGAAATTTCAAAAGAGAAAGAGCGCACGCGCGGAGGGGGGGGGGGAGGGGGGTGCGTGTACGTGTGTGTGTGTGTGTGTGTGTGTGTGTGTGTGTGTGTGTGTGTGTGTGTGTGTGTGTGTGTGTGTGTGTGTGTGTGTGTGTGTGTGTGTGTGTGTGTGTGTGTGTGTGTGTGTGTGTGTGTGTGTGTGTGTGTGTGTGTGTGTGTGGTGTGTCGGGGGTGGAGAGTGGAAAGCGGAAAGTGACAGAGAGCAGAGAAGTTAGGGCGGAAGGGTGGGTGTGTGTGTGTGTGGGGGGGGGGGGGGGAGCGGGAGGATTGAGCATATTCACGTGAAGGCGTATCTCTGTGTTTGGCAGTTGTTGTTGTTGTGGTGGTGGTGGTGGTTATTTTTTTTTTCGGGGGGGGGGGGGGGGGGGGAGGGACCGGGGGGATTGGGGGGGGATTACTAGAGCGTTGTGGCTGAGAACTGGATCAAGATCTGTAACCGGCCTGGGAACGACATAATAGGCTGACGAATCCACTGTGTTACAGTTATCAAAAAACGACATATTAGGCTGACAAACCCATCGTGTTATAGTTATCAAAAAACTCAGCGGCCTGACTCTAAGCCCAGTCACTTTAAACCGTTGAACACATCACTGACTTCGGAAAATCAAATAAGGAAGAGCAAGAAGGGGGGGGGGGGGGGTGTGCAGAGAGAAGGGGAAGGACGAAGAGGCGAAGGGGTGGGACGGAGGGATGAGGGAGGGGGGTGGGAAGAGAGGACACAAAATGGAATACAATCCTTTAAGTGGTTGACTTGAATCTCTCGCCCGCCTGTGGAGATGACGGGTGGGCTGTGTGTACTGCGCCCTGGCTGAATGTCATGGCGGGGACTGTAAGGCTGATGACACAGGCTAGGCTTGGCTGGTTTGGGGACCCCATGGACACATCCGTTATTTCGTGTCTCCCGTAACATTAGTCATCCGCAGTCTTTTGTGTTCTCACCCCACGTTCGTGCGTATATTTCGTTTTAGCACATGACTCCACGCCGTAGATGTGTCATTCATCATTTTTAACATGTGATTCACCCCCTTTGGTACGTGGTTTACCCCGATTAGCATGCCCCCCCCCCCCCCCCTCCAATAAAACATGATATATCCACATCTATACGTGATATTATAGAGCACAATAGTACCCCCATTAGTTCGTAGCATAGCCTGTTACTACATATTGTACACATTGATCATGTGAAACACAACATCAGAACTTTGTATACATTCATTCGTGCGTTATGAACAGCTGAAATTTGTTAACTGAAAGCCAGCAAAGTAATCACTAAATAAAATTTGACATTTCAGGATTATCAAAAATCCTTTAGAAAATCGATTCTCGTAGGAACTCCGTTTTTCGCCGCTAAAAACGGTATACTCGACTTTAGACAATTCTGTATTATTAATTTCCTTTTACTGTCACTAATTTAGACACGGCTTTTAATGTGTCTGTTTGTTTGTGTGTGTGTTTTTCTTCTGTTTGTTTGCTGTTGTTTTTCGTTTTTTGTTCGTTTCTTTGTTTGTTTTATTGTCAGGCACGTTCTGTCTACTTTTGTGATCAGTCGGTCACTCTTCTAACAAAATCTCTACCAACTTTTCTCCTAGTATATCTCGCATAATGTATTTCTTCCTTTCTTTCAATTTCTTTTTCTGCTGGGTTTTTTTTTTAAACTGTCCACAAGCTGATGACAATGGACAGACTGTTAAGGCTAGATACTAACAATTCGTTCTGCGAATGCTATTTCTCCGTTTGCGCTTTTGAGTATTTTTGTTGCATTTCCATGTTTCATTACTTTGCGTAGGGTGTGTGTGTGTGTGTGTGTGTGTGTGTGTGTGTGTGTGTGTGTGTGTGTGTGTGTGTGTGTGTGTGTGTGTGTGTGTGCGTGCGTGCGTCCGTGTGTGTGTGTGTGTGTGTGTGTGTGTGTGTGTGTGTGTGTGCGTGCGTGCGTGCGTGTGTGTGTGTGTGTGTGTGTGTGTGTGTGTGTGTGTGTGTGTGTGTGTGTGTGTGTGTGTGTGAGTGAGTGAGTGAGTGTGTGTGTGTGTGTGTGTGTGTGTGTGTGTGTGAGAGAGAGAGAGAGAGAGAGAGAGAGAGAGAGCATTTGTGTATGTGTGTGTGCGTGCGTGCGTGTGTGTGTGTGTGTTGTGTGTGTTGTGTGTGTGTGTGTGTGTGTGTGTGTGTGTGTGTGTGTGTGTGTGTGTGTGTGTGTGTGTGTAAGCTGTAAGTAAAACCTTAAGGGCAGTTCCCGTCATCTTCTGCTCAGCACATTGTTGTTCGCTGTTCTGTGTTACAGCCATGAAATGGTCCTGGGTTACGATGAAAAAGAAAAAACAGTAATAAAGACAGAATTCCTAAAAGTTATAGCTTGTTACTTGGCATAGTTGAACTAGCTCGACCTAGACATTTGACCAAAAGGTCAGTGTCACTGTAGGGTGACCACAGGCGGACATTAAAACAAACTTCATAGCTGACGTCCATTTTGAGCCCATTGTGAGGACAGAAGTGACTGCTCGTTCTTCGTTTTCATTGACTCGAATGTCATTTATCTTGCCTGAAGAGGGACCAAAGAGGTCGAAACGCGTCGTGTTTTGTCTTGTCATTTGTTTATCTGTTTCGTTCAGTGGAACAGCAAACTTTCTTTTATGTTTCATTGACAGAAAGCTGCTGTCTTCTAATTGAGGATCTGGCGAGTTTTGAAAAGCACCAACCCCCACGCCCATCCCCCCCCCTCCCCATCCTCATCTCAAATTGACGAATCGCCAATTATTCTGTTTTCTGGACATTACAACCGAACGTGTCATCAAAGGCTTGTGTTTTGTGTCTTGAGCGGGAAGCTAAAGGGAGGAGGGGGGCGGGGTATGGTGTAAAAGTAGGATGTTAAACGTCCTGCATTGTGTCAATCAGTTCCTGGATTACAGGCCCTGGCATGTGCGTCATTGCGGAGGACGACCGTAAGCTATCAGGTTTAAGTGAAGCCTCCCCTCAGACCGTACCACTTTGGCCAGCAGTGAGTGAAGGTTTTAGAGCCTGCGATAGAAACACCCCCATTGTTCAATGCATTCTCCACAACCTCATTTTCAACAGGGCTTGCTACAGGGAAGGTTTTATGGTCTGTCGTAGAAATCCCCCCCCCCCCCCCCCCCCCCCCCCCCCCCCCCCCCCCCCCCCCCCCCCCCCCCCCCCCCCCCTAGCTCAGAGGTATTGACACAACTCTCCTTTATACAGGCTTTGCAGGTTTTCGTCTTTTATTTCGCTTCTTAGACGACATGGGGAAGAATTTCCACCTCTTTCACGTCATGACAGAGATGTTCAGGTGTCGGAGGTACCTCGATGCCCATCTCTGTGAATTGTAATGTGTCAGGTAAAGCGTTAGATATTACTCTCTTTAAATTGTAATGTGTAAGGTAAAGTTTTAAAAAACGCCTTCTGTGAATTGTAATGTGTGATGTAAAGCGTTAGATAAGCTCACCTCTGTGAATTGTAATGAAATCTTCGCCGGTGTCTTATTAAACGTCCGCAGTGTGACAGGTAACTGTAATGTTTAAGCCTGGAAGAAAAGCAGGAGAAAGAGATACTGGTGCAGTTGTTTTGTACTCCTGTGTGTAAAAGGGACAGAACTCTGCCTTCCTTTACAGGGACTCTTCAGCCCACACCCAAAGAAACAATGCGTCCAGTGACGGCCAGAATGGGGTGCTAAGACAGCCAGAATGGGGTGCTAAGACAGCCAGAATGGGGTGCTAAGACAGCCAGAATGGGGCGCTAAGACAGCCAGAATGGGGTGCTAAGACAGCCAGAATGGGGTGCTGAGACAGCCAGAATGGGGTGCTAAGACAGCCAGAATGGGGTGCTGAGAAGCCAGAGTGGGGTGCTAAGACAGCCAGAATGGGGTGCTAAGACAGCCAGAATGGGGTGGTGAGAAGCCAGAGTGGGGTGCTAAGACAGCCAGAATGGGGCGCTAAGACAGCCAGAATGGGGCGCTAAGACAGCCAGAATGGGGCGCTAAGACAGCCAGAAATGGGGTGCTGAGACAGCCAGAGTGGGGTGCTAAGACAGCCAGAATGGGATGCTGAGACAGCCAGAATGGGGTGCTGAGACAGCCAGAATGGGGTGCTAAGACAGCCAGAATGGGGTGCTAAGACAGCCAGAATGGGGTGCTGAGACAGCCAGAATGGGGTGCTGAGACAGCCAGAATGGGGCGCTAAGACAGCCAGATGGGGTGCTAAGACAGCCAGACTGGGGTGCTAAGACAGCCAGAATGGGGTGCTGAGACAGCCAGATGGGGTGCTAAGACAGCCAGACTGGGGGTGCTAGGACAGCCAGATAGAACTGAAATGAAAATAACACTCACGTGGAAAAAAATGATGATACGAAGCCCCAGTCGTATTAACGTGACTGGAGTTGAGAATGGTTATATCACAACTCAGTTTCGAATTGCTATCCTGTGTACCATGTACATAACTGAAAACAGGGATTTATGTTTGCCCGTCGATTCAGAGCTTAATGCATTAGTATGTGCCAGTCACAATAACAAAGAAACCGAATGCCGTCAGATCATCCGGAATAGAGAAATCGTAAAAAATGTAAAAGTGGTAAATTAACAAGCAGGGTACATTCATGCCTACTCCAACACTTGCTCAACGCCACATAGGCAGTGACACAGACACATCCTGCAGTCACTGTCACTGATCTGTCGGCTGTTTCCAGAGTCTCAAGTACCCCTACAGACAACCACTCTGTGATCCCATCCTATCTGAGAAGCCGACCTTCCCCTTTGCAACCTCTATATGTATTCCACTCCTTACCTCCAACCCCAACACACACATACACACACACACGCGCACGCTCGCACACACACACACACACACACACACACACACACACACACACACACACACACACACACACACACACACACACACACACACAAATCCACTCCTTACCTCCCCAACCCACACACACACACACACACACACACACACACACACACACACACACACACACACACACATACACACACACACACCACACACACACACACACGCACGCACGCACGCACGCACGCACGCACGCACGCACGCAGCACGCACGCACGCACGCACGCACACACACACATACACACAAGGACAAAGAGAGAGAGTGTGTGCGTGGGGGGGGGTGTATGAGCGAGAGAGAGAGAGAGAGAGAGAGAGAGAGAGAGAGTGAGAGAGAGAGAGAGTGTGTGTGTGTGAGAGAGAGAGAGAGAAGGGGGGGAATAAGTGACGGAGAGAGAGTGTAAGTGTGTTTGAGAGAGAGAAAGAGAGTGATAGAGAGTGTGTGTGTGTGTGTGTGTTGGGTGTGTGTGTGTGTGTGTGTGTGTGTGTGTGTGTGTGTGTGTGTACCAGAGAGAGAGAAGTGATGATAAGAGAGAGAGGAGAGTGACAGAGAGAGAGAGCGAGAGACAGAGAGAGAGAGAGAGAGAGAGAGAGAGCAGAGAGAGAAAGAGAGAGAGAGAGAGGGGGGGTCTTGACACTTGACACGTTGATCGTTTACTGTCATTACCGAAGAGGTCTTTTGCCAAGGAAGGAGTGGATACCAGAACAATACCGTCTTCCTCTCCCTTTCCTCGCAAACACATAGTGCACAGTTATTCTCAGTGTGTATCAAATCAAAGGTTAACGAAAAACAAATAAGATTTTAACATATCCGTATGTCCTCGCGCACAGGAGTATTACAGTAACGTTCACACACACACACACACACACACACACACACACACACACACACACACACACAGAGAGAGAGAGAGGAGAGAGAGAGAGAGAGAGAGAGAGAGAGAGAGAGAGAGAGAGTACGAACGAACGAAATGTTGTTTAATGACGGAAAAGAATAAGCACAAGTCAGTGGCTTTTTTTTCATCCAGCCCACAAACAAGGGAAAAAGGAAAGAGAGAGAGAGAGAGAGAGAGAGAGAGAGAGAGAGAGAGAGAGAGAGAGAGAGAGAGAGAGAGAGAGATTGTTAAGACTGACTCGGCCATCCACTCAATCAAATGATGGTGTTGTATTCTACTGATCTCCTCCACGCGCGAAGAATGATATTATTCATTCGTACATCTCTTATACCACATGTATCCTGTCATTAGTGAACACCGGGTTAGCGACGCACGTGCACCACGTGGACGTCACGTGCCAGGCAGACATACAAACGTCTGTAGGAAACACGTCAGACAGGTTCAAAGGTTCAGGTCGAGGCGAGGGGACATCCGGTGGTGTGAACGACAGGAACTTGCATTCAGACACCACACATAATGAATAGCACGAGTCCAACCATCCAACTCAGTGGAAGTTTCTTACGTGCAATGCCGAAAACTTATATTGTAAATTACTAGATGTTTTTTTTTTTTTTTTTCATGAATTACCTAAATAATTTGATTTTGTTTCTCTCAGTGAAACGCTCCGTAACTTGTCATTAATTTTGACTATAGCAATGTATCCACTGGTTATTTGAAGTTTCCTGTACCAGCCAAAAAAAAAAATATCAGTTCATGCAATTCAGGAAGTGTGTTGCTGTTAATAAGGAAAAGTCTGCATAGCAAGGTTAAACAAACAAAGCTTAACTATGACAATGCTATTGCAATAGAAATAGATAAAAGTAGATTTAGCACCGATAAAGACGTCATCTTGGTTTGCTTGCTATATTGTCTCAGAACGAGGCCCTATATACAACAATAAATCGATCAAAGATGGTGTCCTAATAATAGAAGAAGCCTTACAGCAAAACTTTGGAAAAGAAATGGATACACTTTGTTTTATGGTTATGGGAGACTGGAACGCCCAGAACAGGTTACAAACAAGCTGAAAATGAAATTAGGACAAACTATGGGAGCTGTATGGAGAATGTCGATGTGGATGACGACAATAACACTCGTTGCTTTACAGATTCAGTTACCTACAAGTTTGGTAAAACAGTGCTCGATTTCTGTTTTATGTCTGCCTTGAGTCATCATGAATGGTTTTCGTGATGATGATAGTGAGGATGAGTATACTTTTGTGTCTCCAAACGGATGCAGTGTGATCGATCATGTTCTGGTTCATAATGGCATACCTCTTCCACTGTAGAAAGGCATCACCCCTCCCCTCTCCTTACTCAATCACACACACACACACACGCGCGCGCGCGCGCGCGCGCTCGCTCGCACGTCTATCTATCTGTCTGTCTGTCTGTCTATCTATCTATCTATCTATCTATCTATCTATCTATCTATCTATCTATCTATCTATCTATCTATCTATCTATCTATCTATCTATCTATCCATCCATCCATCCATCCATCCATCCTCTATCTACCTAAATGTCTGTATGCATATCTATCTATCTGTCTGGTTGTGTGACTGTATATGTATCTGTCTGTCTGTCTGTCTGTCTATTTCTCTCTCTCTCTCTCTCTCTCTCTCTCTCTCTCTCTCTCTCTCTCTCTCTCTCTATATATATATAATATATATATATATATATATATATATATATATATATATATATATATATGTGTGTGTGTGTGTGTGTGTGTGTGTGTGTGTGTGTGTGTGTGTGTGTGTGTGTGTGTGTGTGTGTGTGTGTGTGTGTGTGTGTGTGTGTGTGTGTGTTTCTTTACTCTTACATGGTGGTTTTCTGTAATTCCTACTCTCCCCCCCCCCTTCTCCTTCTGGATCGGGAGTAATAAAAGCTAGTGGTTAAATGCAGTCAAGACAGACATATCACCGAGACCTGACTGAACAATTCCACCCACCGTGGTATGTGTCACCACTGACACACCTCGTCTCACCACGTCACGTCACGCACCTCACCAGGGGACGTAACCCAGTGCAGGTTGACGCTGAGCCTTTCAGTGAACACGTGCCCGTGGATGTCCGACAGGCGGTGGGAAACCTCCCTGACACCAAATTTGGATGGGGCATGTGTTAATCCTCTCGCTATGTCCAATCAGATAGCTGCCACATTTAGAATAGAGAAACGTGATTGTCGATGTTTTCACGTAGGTCCACAGGTGGAGTATGTATGATAAATGATGCTTTTTTTTCCACAGGCGTCATCGTTTTGGGTGTGACTATCAAGACATGTACAAATGATAACAAGAGAACAGATGCAAACTGTAGCATTTTGCAAACAAGCCAAAATAAAATGAACGCTCTACGTACACAGTGACAACCAACGCTTTCTTTGTACGTCATACAAAAAAGACAAGTGAATATTTGTCAGCTATTTCCACGAAAAGGACCCCCTGGACAGGCATTCAGCGAACAGCCCAGAACCCAGTGCGATGGCGGAGTGTTATCGATGGCCTATGCTCACCCTTGAGCTATAGGTCTAAGTAAGTAAGTAAGTAAGTAATGGTTTCCATGAACGTTCATAAAACACACATAAAACACCCCCAAGATGGTACATGAAACACCCAATATGGCTGCCATCGGCCAATAAAGTGATGGCAGAAAGAAGCCAACTGTGAATCTGTTTTTTTTTTTTTTTTTCCATTGCTGAGAATGACAGCGATGTGGTCCACACACACTGACAAAAGTTCAGTCATGGAGGTGATCCATACAGGATGAAAAGATTCCATAAACAGACACGTGCACAGAAAAGGCACACATACATTTTACATGGAAATAGCAAACCCCACAGATGATTGGTGAGGCTGGAAATTGGCAGAATCGTGCTGTCTGGTGATACATATAACAGACAAGATCAAAATATGCATGTTAACATTTTCTTTTATGACAGACGTATTATTTCTTATGATAGCGTCATCCAGTATGCTAAAGATGAACGTTTACAAAGAGGCCTACAAATGAGTGCAAAGCTTTTACTACACACACACACACACACACACACACGCACACGCACACACACACACACACACACACGCACACGTCCAAACACGCATGTACATACCAAACATACCTATCGTAATATAACAATTTTCTTATGAACACAACACTGACATCTAGCAGATACACTGACATCACGTCAAACAGATACACCAGTCTAACAGATACACTGACATCAAGTCAAACAGATACACCAGTCTAACAGATACACTGACATCACGTCAAACAGATACACCAGTCTAACAGATACACTGACATCACGTCAAACAGATACGCCAGTCTAACAGATACGCTGACATCAAGTCAAACAGATACGCCAGTCTAGCAGATACACTGACATCAAGTCAAACAGATACACCAGTCTAGCAGATACACTGACACATCAAGTCAAACAGATACACCAGTCTAGCAGATACACTGACATCACGTCAAACAGATACACCAGTCTAACAGATACACTGACATCAAGTCAAGCAGATACACCAGTCTAACAGATACACTGACATCAAGTCAAACAGATACACCAGTGTAACAGATACACTGACATCAAGTCAAACAGATACACCAGTCTAACAGATACACTGACATCAAGTCAAACAGATACACTGACATCACGTCAAACAGATACACCAGTCTAACAGATACGCTGACATCAAGTCAAACAGATACACCAGTCTAACAGATACGCTGACATCAAGTCAAACAGATACGCCAGTCTAACAGATACGCTGACATCAAGTCAAACAGATACGCCAGTCTAACAGATACACTGACATCAAGTCAAACAGATACACCAGTCTAGCAGATACACTGACATCAAGTCAAACAGATACACCAGTCTAGCAGATACACTGACATCACGTCAAACAGATACACCAGTCTAACAGATACACTGACATCAAGTCAAACAGATACACCAATCTAACAGATACACTGACATCAAGTCAAACAGATACACCAGTCTAACAGATACACTGACATCAAGTCAAACAGATACACCAGTCTAACAGATACACTGACATCAAGTCAAACAGATACACCAGTCTAGCAGATACACTGACATCACGTCAAACAGATACACCAGTCTAGCAGATACACTGACATCAAGTCAAACAGATACACTGACATCAAGTCAAACAGATACACCAGTCTAGCAGATACACTGACATCAAGTCAAACAGATACACTGACACATCAAGTCAAACAGATACACTGACATCAAGTCAAACAGATACACTGACATCAAGTCAAACAGATACACCAGTCTAGCAGATACACTACATCAAGTCAAACAGATACACTGACATCAAGTCAAACAGATACACTGACATCAAGTCAAACAGATACACTGACATCAAGTCAAACAGATACACCAGTGTAACAGATACACTGACATCACGTCAACAGATACGCCAGTCTAACAGATACACTGACATCAAGTCAAACAGATACACCCTTCTAAACAGATACACTGACATCAAGTCAAACAGATACGCCAGTCTAACAGATACACTGACATCACGTCAAACAGATACACCAGTCTAACAGATACACTGACATCACGTCAAACAGATACGCCAGTCTAACAGATACACTGACATCAAGTCAAACAGATACACCCTTCTAACAGATACACTGACACCAAGTCAAACAGATACGCCAGTCTAACAGATACGCTGACATCACGTCAAACAGATACGCCAGTCTAACAGATACACTGACATTAAGTCAACAGGAAAACCTACGTCAGTATGGCCACACAACAAGATCAAGTGTCCTCCAGAAAACACACCAAACTGTTGAGGGGGTGAGGTGGAGTAGAAGGGGAGGGGGGGGGGGCAAGACAGAGAGGACAATGGCTGACAATGTTGCAAAACAGACAGGGACGGCAGTGTGGGTGACACATTATCCACCCGATCGGGAACTAGTTCTGCAGTTTCACGTGTCCGCGTTAGTGACTCTCCGTGGAAGGGAGGGGGGGAGGGGGTATCTTTTCCCTTTTCCTTTTCCCTAAGGGGGAAGAAGAAGGAGGAGGAGGAGAGAGTAAGAGGGGAAGAAGGAGGAGGAGGAGGACAGAGAGAGAGAGAGAGAGAGAGAGAGAGAGAGAGAGAGAGAGAGAGAGAGAGAGAGATCCTTTACTCGAACAAAAATTGAGATTTTAAGCAGAGCCTATCCTTCCATTCTGCCATTGCTAAGCTAAAGTGTGCAATGAGAGAGAGAGAGAGAGAGAGAGAGAGAGAGAGAGAGAGAGAGAGAGAGAGAGAGAGAGAGAGATTATAGGCACAGACATACACTCACACACACACACACACACACACACACAACACACACAAACACAACGCACGCACTCACGCACGCACGCACGCACGCACACACACACACACACACACACACACCACACACACACACACACACACACACACACACACACACACAAACACACGCACGCACTCAAGCACGCACGCACGCACGCACGCACACACACACACACACACACACACACACACACACACACACACACACACACACACACACACACACATCTCTGTAAGTTTTGTTGGGACCAATACTGATTACACGATGATGTTTGCGGTATGTTTGTACTTGGTGGTGGTGATGATTATGGTGACGTCGTGAGCGAAAAAACAAAATACAGTGAGTGAGTGAGTTCTTTCATTTAGTCTGTTCACACTTGGTGATATTAGACCAAAAAGGAAGCTAGGAGAAGGGGGGCGTTTATAAAAATATGTTGATTTGATGCATGGAAATCACTGTTCTGCGTTGTGGGTTACTGTTTGGATAGAATCGCGTACAGTCACATCCACGTTCGATTCTTTATATAATGAAGTTAATATTGAACAATGAAAAAGAATATGGTCCACTAATAGAAGGCTGCTGGAACAATCGCATGCTACATTTTGGGAACATTTGGTTTTCCACGAATTTAGTCGAAGCTTGTATATTAAAGATGACAAATATCGTGGACATGATAAGATTCCATTCTTCTCTGGAAGGTAAATCTTAAATAAATGTCAGCGAACCGCCCAGAGAAACGTGGACAAACGAGTCACAAGACAAAACACAACGCGTTTCGACCTCTTAGTTCTTCCTCAGGTGAAACAAAAACGAAAAAAATAACGAAAATGCACTTAGCTTTGATCGCTTATTCACGCCTTCTTCCTTGCGCTGAACACAGAAGCAATCTGAAGCGATCAAAGCTAAGTGCATTTACGTTATTTTTTTTCGTTTTTGTTTCACACCTGAGGAAGACCTAAGAGGTCGAAACGCGTTGTGTTGTTGTCTTGTGACTCGTTTGTCCACGTTTCTCTGGAAGGTTCGCTGACATTTATTTAAGATTTGTTTAGATTTCCGCCTGCAGTCGTTTCACTTTGCAACTAGATCTTCTCTGGAAGGTGTTCATTGTTCACGTATTTTTCCAATAACGAATTAATTTCTTGAACATCAAGTTTAAAACTACTCTCAGGTGTTTATCTTAACGCACCATCTCTAGCTAATCTATCTGCCGTTTCATTACCAGATATGCCACGACCCCATGGGTGTGCACTGATGATTATTTTTTTTTAGTCGATTTAGCCTTTGTCGTGCGTCACTGACCAATTTCTCAGTATACAACCGTCATTTTCATTTAAGTTACGGTCACACCCAAAAATTTTACGTTTCGTGAATATTCTAATATTTTCTCATATAATACTAGCTGAGGCACGTACTTAGAATTTTTCCCGTTATTGAAAAGAACTAACTGTGTTTTTTTCTCCAGACAATGTAAGCCCATTTTCAATCATATATGAGTTAATTCTATCTATTTACAGCTGATACTTTTTTTAACATAATGCATTGCCCTCTTTTTGTGTGCTTTCTAATATTGGTATTCAATCAAATATCTAGATCATCAGCATCTTTCACTAAATGTATATCATTTGATGTTATCTTGGGAAGGTCCTGAATAAGTATGGTGAACAAAATAGGTGCTACGACGGAACCTTATAGAATTCATGTGTTAATGTCTTTAAAAGAAGAATAGACAATGCTTATTTTGTGCAAATAAATCATCCACGCAAGAAACATTCTATATACTGATATAACAATCCGCCTGTTCCAATATTCTTCAACTTGTAAAGCAGATGTGCATGCCAACCACTGTCATGCGCTTTTTTATGTCGAAAAAAGTAGGTAATGTGCTTTTCCGTCAAGCAAATGGTTTTGTTTTTTTATGTGGGTTGTAATCTTTACAAGATGATCTATCGTGCACCTGCCTTTTCGAAAACCTGCTTGATTATTTGGGATTATGTTCCATTTTTTTCACAATAATGCACAAGACGCTTTTCGATATTTTTTTCTAACAATTTTCCACCATATGAGGTTAGAGCTATGGTCTATAACTTTCAACCGAAGACCTAGGTTACCTTGTTTAGGGATAGGTATCACAACTGTCCTTTTCCAGATGCTTGGCAGAGTTTCATTTTGCCAACATTTTGGTCTCAGGCAAATGGGTTAACAAACTGGTATGGGATACCATCAAAACCAACAGCTGTTTTGTTAGAAGAGAAGGATTCCAGAGTTTCACAAAATTCTTCATAAGAAATAAAGGAATTTAAATAGTGTGGCAGGTCTGGAACAGGATACTCATATACGGATTTTTTTTTTCTCTGTAAGACTGAATGTATGAATTTAGATTAGACAGCAAATTATTTTCCGAGAATACCTTAGCAAACGCCTCTGCTTTATCCATGGATGGTACACCATTGCTGTTAGTTCAATGGGAAATGATGGCAGATTAAATCTATTGCGTGGTACAATATAAATATTAGAACCATATTAACATCAAGCCCAAGTAAGTAAATCACTTAAGTATCGTTAGGCCAGATCATTGTACACTTTGTACATAAGTACAAACTTTGTCGAAATCTAGTTGTGTTTGCCGCGTTAGTATGTTTAATCTAGCTTGTTTTTTTTTCTGAAGTTGATAAGGAAGAATCTGGTAGAATTATCATTGCAGCTCTTTTGTACATCGAATTTATTCAGTTTCCTATGATGATTCTTCGTTGCATAGTTACAGACTACAAACGCAAAGCTGATCTGAGAGAGACAGTTAGCCTGGAAAAAGTAACAATTTCAAGCGTCTGTATATGTGTAAGGTTTCAGTTGTTCGAGCATGAAGATTCTGCGAACCAGCTTGTTGACAGTTTCAGTGTGAGAATGCCATTTCAGTCTCTCATTCAGTATCGTTCCTATGACTCGAATTGTGGCTTCTGTGATGTGATGGGGATGTGGTATTAAAGTTTAAGCCGACGGCGCTTATCCGCTACGTTTCCCTCGAGAGAAAAAGATGATGAATTGACAAGCGTGCTCTTCAAATTTGATTACAAGGTGAAGCTCTAAGTATGCTCCAAGACATAGGCTCTAAGGTTCTTGAGTTGTTGCCCTTGATTTGCGCTCATTCCTAACTCTTTTTACGTGCGGATAAATATGCCCTTGTTTTCAAGTTCTGTATGCTTTTAGACTACTATGATGATGTCGATAAAAGATATGCGGGATATAACAAATACTCCTTGTAAACTGAACAATGTTACGTTTTCAACAGAAGCCGGATAGAGAACACATGCGTACAGAACGAAATTTGAACGGAAAAATTCTGTTCTGTGAAAACAGTATGAGTTCAACAGTAAAGGCATTTTTGGTGAGTATAACATACATTTTTAAAAAGTGTGTACAGTCTTTAGACTTTCATTGCTCGTGTGTTTGTCCATAAATTAACAACAGACCTGTAACTGCCAATATTATTTCTAGCGTGCACACAACAGCCACGTTCTTTTCGGTCATCACTGCCAGCCGTGACTATGACCAGCTGCTGTATGTGTGTGCCGCCAGTTGTGCACACAAACTGCGCACCCCCATGCACGTGTTAGTGGCAGTCTTCCTATCCACACTCTTTGTCATTGCTTACTTTACATGTGTGCACGCTTAGGACAGTTTTGACAGGTATAAGCTCTGCCCCCCAATCGCCATCTTGCTTTACCCAAAGGTGGGGGCAGGAGGGGGGGGGGGGCTGTTACGTAGTGTGAATGCTCACTTCAGGGTGAAGTACCCCTCTCCCAGTCCGGCTGTAGAGGGAACCGGAGGGTGGTTGTAAATCCCCTAGGAACAGTGTCTTACAAACCCCTCCTGCCCTGATAGGACGACTGGCTCTTTTACAGTCTGGCCAGGACAATCCTCGATAGAGACCAGAGTTGGGAAGAATGGCAGTGACAGAACGGTGGAGGTAAGTATAGTGAGAGGGAGGGAAGGAGAGTGAAGCCTGTATTTAGTGTGTCGGTTCTCTGTTGCTGCTCCTGCTGTATTGATATGTTTGCTTTACTTTTCTTTATGATTTTACGATCATTCCACTCCGCTCTTTCAAATTCTCACCGATTCTCTCTGTCCCTGTCTCTGTCTCTGTCTCTCTCTCTCTCTCTCTCTCTCTCTCTCTCTCTCTCTCTCTCTCTATATATATATATATATATATATATATATATATATATATATATACTTTTGACTATATATTATGTAGTTTCAAAAGGTTTCAACAAGCTTTAGTTTACTGAGTCCCCTTTCCTGGTCAAGGGCCGACTGGAAAATGTTACACTTGGAAATAAAGATCATCATAGTGTTCATCATCATTAGCTGCACCATCATCATCACCATCATCATCATCGCCATCACCATCATCATCATCATCATCATCATCATCATACTCATCTTCATCATCATCATACTCATCTTCATCATCATTATCATCCTCATCCTCATCGTTATCATTGTACCATCATATCATCATCATCATCGTCATCATCATCATCATCGTCATCAATTCTCTCTCGTCTCTCTCTCTCTCTCTCTCTCCCTCTCCTCTCTCGCTCTCTCTCTCTCTCTCTCTCTCTTCTCTGTCTGTGTGTTTTGTGTGTGTGTGTGTGTGTGTGTGTGTGTGTGTGTGTGTGTGTGTGTGTGTGGTGTGTCTCCTTCTCTGTCTATCTGTCTGGCTCTCTCACTCTCTCTCTCTCTCTCTCTCTCTCTCCTCTCTCTCTCTCTCTCTCTCTCTCTCTCTCTCTCACGTTTGCTAATGTTCCTTAATTTAGTTTCTCCTCATTCCACCAGCAAGTAATTATCTTGCCGCTACCCCCCCCCCCCCCCCCCCCCCCCCCCCCCCCCCCCCCCCCCATCCCCTTTCACTTCTCTTCTCTTCTCTCCTCCCCCTCCACCACATAGATACACAATTAATCCACCCCACCCTTGGCAAATTGGACAGTCTTGTGTTAGCAGTCTTATTATTTTATATGCTTCATCTGTTGCATTTTGTTATGACTTTGTCTGCTTCACAAAATAATAGCGTAGCTCATTTCTATGTGAGAAGGTTTATTTATTTGTTTTTGACTGCGGTGGCCGATTTTCTGCTCGTTTTAATTAGGTTCCTCCTCTCTCTTTCATGATCGTCTTGTTTCCCATTCTAGCTATCGCCTTACGCCTAGCTGGTTTCTGTGTCATTCTGTCTTTTATGTGTGTTTTTATTTCCATTCTTTTTTTCGTCTCCCTCTCCGCCCCCCCCCCCCCCCCCTTCCCACTTTCTATATACTCCCACCCACCTCTCTTTATGTCGGTCAGTCTGTCTATCTCTTTGTCTGTTTGTCTGTCTCTCTCGGGTCTCTGTCTTACTCTCCCCCCCCCACTCTGTCTCTGTCTCTGTCTCTGTCTCTGTCTCTCTCTCTCTCTCTCTCTCTCTCTCTCTCTCTGCTGTTAGCGGGAGGCAGAACAACCCTTGGCGTTGGAGTAACTTCAATAAACAGAAGACCTGGAGGTTGACTTTGTTAAAAACAAAGACAGTCACGGAACGCACGTGTGCGTGTGAGCGTGTGAGCGATTGTGAACTAGACCGTAGCGAGATATGTGCTGAAAACGGACAGTTTGCGTGAAGCTGTCCAAAACGTACAGTTGTTGGATGCGGACGACGATTACAGCTGCAGGTAGGTTTGCTAGTAGCGTCTGCGTTACTTAGTTTTGTTAGCAAACCTACAGGGCCTCTTTCGGCTCATTCGCTGTCTTGCATTCTTTTTCAGACATTTGTTTGAGGAGACAGGCGCTCTCAGGTAAACTACTAATCTTTCTGTGTGTGTAGTGTGTGGATAGCATTGTTTACTTCAGTTGTTCAGAGTGATCCCTTGTGCGACTGATGTGTTACGGCGGAGTTCCGAGAATCACGTGCGACACACACTGCTGCTGTCGGCAACAGCAACAACAACGGTGTTGTGTGAGACCTGATGAAAAGAACGCTGGAGCTGATGTGTGTGTGTGTGTGTGTGTGTGTGTGTGTGTGTGTGTGTGTGTGTGTGTACACGTGCGCATGCTCGTATGTGTTTGTTGCGAGGGGACGGATCGGTGAGGTGGGGGTAGTGGGTGGTAATGGGGCTGTAATGTTCATGTGGTGGACGTAGCTGTTTGTTGTTAAGCCTTTCTGATTTGAGGAAAACACACACACACACACACACACACACACACACACACACACACACACACAGAGAGAGAGAGAGAGAGAGAGAGAGAGAGAGAGCAGAGAGAGAGAGAGAGAGAGAAGGAAATTGAAGCATGGCTGACAACCCAATTGACATGAAAGGGATCTGACTGGGCTGTGACTGTGGAGGGAAAGCTAAATATGGACGATTCAGAAAATCTTTCACATGGCGTAAACATGCAATCAATGACAATGAAATTAATTATCTATAAAATACCAGCTGGACTAGAATTTGAATAAGAATTCAGAGAACTCGCAAAGCAACAAATGATTACTTCAATTATTTCATTGAATAACGGTTCTGTGGTTGATGATTAGTCGACTATCTTTTGACGATCCAATAACTCGTGGAGGATTGCTATCTGAACCGTTTAATCATTCTTGTAGAATTAGACAAAGATGCCCTTTTTCTCCATCAGCCTTTGTTCTGGCAGTGGGATTGTTAGCAATTAAAGTCAGAAATAGCTCCATATCTGGCGTTAATGTCCCACCCACTCTTCCAGATAATGATATCCCTTAAGAAATCAAACTAATGGCGGACGGTATAACCCTGTTCCTTAGAGATAAAAGAGAGACATGGTCGAATCATTAGAAATCTGTACAGCATTTCAAAGTTTCTCAGGTTTAAAGAAAACGAAAAAGCCTTACCCGTGGGAACGTAGATAAGAAAACCAGAACTTCTTTTCACCACGGAAGATAAAATTAAGATAGTAGGCATTCATTTCCAGCGTGATAGGGTGGCTAGGAACATGAAGATAATTGGAGTAATACGATGTGTCAAATGAATGAATTGTTTTAGAGAATGGAGTAAACGGGATGACAGTATCCAAGGTAAGATTGTTGTAATAGAAACATTTGTATTCAGTCAGTTTCTTTACGTCGTGCAATCTATAGCACTTCCAGACTATGTGGTAAACAAAAATCAATTCAACCCTTTACAAGTTCCTTTGGAAGAAAAGATTTAGCAATAGTAAAGCTTTAGAAAAAGTCAAAAGAAAAGCAATGGAAGCAAGCGTGGAGGAAGGAGGACTTAACTGTGATTAATTTGAGTAACTTTCAAAACTTTGTACTTACAAAGGACGGGTAAACTCTTTAAAGCCACCGAACAAGAAAACTGGGCACTAATACCCAGATGGCATTTACAGCACCTCGCTAAGAAAGATACTTTTTTTTTTGTATAAATTAGAGCCAAAGACCCAAAAAAGTTTTCAGTTTAAATCAGTAATGGATTCTGGAAAGACGTGTTTAGCAGTTTATGTAAACCACAAAATACCATACAACTTAACGACATCAACAAAGCCATTTCATCAGTCAACACAGCTTTTTAATAATAATTTGATTCGGTATAAAACATCAGGTATCAAATTTCAAAAACTGGATAAAGAATGGCGTCGAACAAATTAAGGAATTATTAATGAATGAAGAGAAATAGAGTTCTGGCTTTAGCAAAAAGGCAGGAATGGTTGGCCGGAACAGAACCCTTACATTGTTTCAGCGAGATGCTGTGATCTACTCCATACCAGCTCAGTGGATCCAGTGGATCCAGTCAGGTGAAGCAGGATCTGGGACGCCCCCCTGCTTTGCCAGTCTGTTAAATGCACACCCAAACAAATAAGGAAACTACATAGTTATCCACATAGGGAAACTCAAAAAACACCTACTGCGAGTGCCTTCTGGAACAGAAAGTTTGGTGCTGACTTAGACAAATCCACATGGTGTCGAGCTACAAACGTTACAAAAGAGGCAAGACTTAGAGTACTCCACTGGAAAATACTACACAAAATATATATCCTACTAATATCATGCTTAGTAAAATGAAAGTAAAAGACTCAAACAAATTCGTACTGACACAACTGATTTCATTGAACACTTTTTTCTGCGAGTGTCCAATCCTTTCACAACTTTTGGAGATTTGCTGAGCCACAAAAAAAAAAAAAAAAAAAGTTAAAAACACACGCTCATATTAATTATCAAACACAGATGTATTACTTGGCATCTGTAAATCGACTGCTTCTAAGACAAATTATAAATGTATCACTTTTATCATAATATTGAGTAAAATGTGTATCAGTATTTTCAAAAAAGACGAACACGGGTATCCCTCTGCAATTCAATTTTGAGAGAGTGTATAATGTCCGAGGGGGGTTGAAAGGAAATCTTCTCCAAGTAGGCAAGAGGGTGCAAGTCTCGTGAGGAATGTAAATTAGCTATATACAAGCATAATGTTTTTGGAAGAAAAAACAAGAGAAAGGGGAAAAATATCACATCGTCCATGCGTTCAGTAGGGGGGGGGGGGGGGGGGGGATGATCTCTGCAGCAGAGTCACGGGGTGGGGGAGGGGGAGCGACCGGAAATCTGGAGGGCGGGGGGGGGGGATTCTATGGGGGAGGGGAAAGTGAAGGAATGCTCGTATGCCTATTGTCTCACTTCTTGGCTTTCCTCTTGTCTTCCTTGTGGAGCTTTTCTTTTCGCTGTGAGGCTGGCTTCATCGGGGAAAAGCCAGTTGGCGAGACGACGTGTAACAAACCTCTGTGTCTATCTCTACGACGCGGTCTCCGTCGTCTACTTTTCTGTCTGTCTACCCGTCTCTCTCTCTCTCTCTCTCTCTCTCTCCGCCTCTCTCTCTCTCTCTCTCTCTCTCTCTCTCTCTCTCTCTCTCTTTTGGGAGTGGTGGTGGCTGGTGGCGTGAGGAGGCTCACGCGCTCGGGTAGAGGGATGGAGAGGGAGGGGGTAATTGGGACCAACGATATCCTTTCAGGCTTGTGTACATACGAGATTGGAGAGAGAGGGGAGGGGAGGGAGGGGGGATGGACAGTGGGGAGGGGGGGATGAGGGGAAAACACACACACACACACACACACACACACACACATACACCACACACACACACATACACACACACACACACACACACACACACACACACACACACACACACACAACCTTTTACGCCTATTCTCACGCGTCTTGGCTGTCTTCCTGTCTTCCTTGTGGACCTTTCTTTTCTCTTTCAGGCAGGCCTTAAGGGGGAATGGCCAACTGGTGAGACGGCTGGCTACAAATTTTGCACACATCTCTATGATGCCGCCTCTGTCCATCCGTCTCTCTCTCTCTCTCTCTCTCTCTCTCTCCTCTCTCTCTCTCTCTCTCTCTCTCTCTCTCTCTCTCTCTCTCTCTCTCTCTCTCTCTCTCCTTGGGAACAAACTGAGAGGAAAGAAAATAATGAAAGCTTTTGTTTCATTAATGTTGTTTTCTTTGTATAAGCAGCTCATTAGCAGAGTGAGAGTGCCAGTACACCACACATTAGAACATTAACAAACCCAGACACTTTGTATCAAACGCCAAAACACTCAAAATCAGCAAGAATATATCCATTTGTAAGAGAACACACACAGACTATGCATGGTGTGTAAGAGACTGAGTGTGTGTGTGTGTGTGTGTGTGGTGTGGGGGGGGGGGGGGGGGGGAAGCTTGTAGTGGAAACTGGGTTTTTTGCTTTTTTTTCCGCTTTTTTTTTTTGGCAGATGAAGAGGACAGTGTGAAGCACCAAAAAATGAAGAGGTGGATTTCGGCCTTAGGAGGAAAAGTCATCGCCTTAGGGGCTGCATTGATCTGTTAACTGATGCCACACACACACACAAAAAACCAGTAGTTTTCTTTCCATTGCCTTTTTCCAGTCCTGTTTTTTTAGACTTGGAGATCCTATGGCATGTTAAAGAGACTTCGAGTCCACACAGAGTGGTACTGGGTCTATCGGGAGATCCAGTGTTCTTTAAGGCCAGTCCACACAGAGTGGTACTGGATCTATCGGGAGATCCACAGTGTTCTTTAAGGCCAGTCCACACAGAGTGTCACTGGATCTATCGGGAGATCCACAGTGTTCTTTAAGGCCAGTCCACACAGTGGTACTGGATCTGTCGGGAGATCCACAGTGTTCTTTGAGGCCAGTCCACACAGAGTGATGCTGGAACTATCGGGAGATCCACAGTGTTCTTTAAGGCCAGTCCACACAGAGTGGCACTGGATCTGTCGGGAGATCCACAGTGTTCGTTAAGGCCATGTTCAGCAGTGAAAATAAAACCGTGTTTACCCACATGGTGCCGGTTTTTTTCTCATTTCCCTCACGGGAATTATAAAAAGCTGCTCCAGTATTGCCGTTATTAGGAACAGATCCGTCGGCCTCTCTCTTCAAATAGTCTGTGTAGTGACTGTCTAAATGGGAGCATACTGAACTCTTCAACAGAGTGATGTTTAGATGAATCCCTAGGATCAGTATGCAAGCTTGGTGGATTAAGTTTCCATGTTGGAACTGAAGCAAAGGTTTGGTTACTCCCCTTTTTTCTTTTCGTTGAATTCTGATACCTGTTGTATACGTTCCGGCAGCTTTTAGGGACTGTGTGTGTGTGTGTGTGAGGTGTGTGTGTGTGTGTGTGTGCGCTTTTTTTTTTTCTTTTGCAACTATATCATTTAATGTTCCCCCCTTTGCATTTAAATTGCCGCTACGCAAAGTCCTCCCGACCTTATCCCCGCGTCTCTCTCTCTCTCTCTCTCTCTCTCTCTCTCTCTCTCTCTCTCTCTCTCTCTCTCTCTGTGTGTGTGTGTGTGTGTGTGTGTGTGTGTGTGGTGTGTGTGTGTGTGTGTACACGTACATTGTCAGACAGTTCATGTGAGACTGTGTGAATCGCGTATTATTTACATAGACGTGTGAATTTCTTCTTCTTCTTCTTTCTTTTCTTCTTCTTCTTCTTCCCCCAGTAGTGTATCACACCTCATTTGCATGATCTACTCGAGCAAGGACATATTGGGAGAATAGACTGCCTCGATTCAATGACGTATTGTCAGATCCTCCCTTCCATTCTCCACCACCAACCCCCCCCCCCCCCCCCAAATCTTCCGCCTCCCTCCCTCCTACCCTACCCTCTCCTCTCTCTCTCTCTCTCTCTCTCTCTCTCTCTCTCTCTCTCTTAATCCCGCGTTTTATTTTCACTGACGCACTCAGTTTACATGCTGGTTTCAGCCCGGTGCGGTGTTCCAACGGATCTAAAAAAAATAAAATAATATAATAATTTTTTTTTTTAAAGCCCAGAGACTTTCAGGAAACGACATCCGTTCAGACTTTGAATGCTTGTTCCATCCAGAAAGGATAGAGATTCCACTGAAAACAAAGTAAGAGATCACCCTTCACAAGGTAGTGGAAAACGCAGATGGTTCATTAGTTGGCGTGGATCTCTGGGGTCAGTTACACGACTTTGTAAGTCTTAGAGAAAAATAAAAACCTTGCCCTCCTTCTCTCCCTTCCTGTCTCTGTCTGTCTGTCTGTCTGTCTGTCTGTCTGTCTGTCTGTCTCTGTGTACCTCCTACCTCTCTGTCTGTCTGTCTGTCTGCCGGTCTCTGTCTCTGTCTCTCTGTCTCTCAGTCTCTCAGTCTCTCTGTCTATCTGTCTCTCTATCTGTATCTCTCTCTCTCTCACTCTCTCTCACTCTCTCTGTTTCTTTCTCTCTCTCTGTCTCCGTCTGTCTGTCTGTCTGTCTGTCTGTCTGTCTGTCTGTCTGTCTGTCTCTCTCTCTCTCTCTCTCTCTCTCTCTCTCTCTCTCTCTCTCTCTCTCTCTCATCGCCTGTCTCGCTTCGAGAATGTGAGGGCTTATATATAATCCCTTCCTAACTTGGACACATCCAGGCTAGTCTTTGAATTTATTTGCCCCAAAGAGAAAACTTCCCTCACGCTTCCTGATGACTTTCAAGATTGCGCAGTCCAAGAACACTTAGGTCGTTGCTCTCTCTCTCTCTCTCTCTCTCTCTCTCTCTCCCTCCCCCCCCCCCCCCCCCCCCCCCCCCCCCCCCCCCAACTTTGGCCGCTCTGTAAGACTTAAGGCTTGAGGAACGGGCTAGTCTTGTTTTACGGTGCGCTTGGGAGGGAGGGGGTAGAGGGGTGGTAGCGAGGTGCCTGGAGGGAGGTTGGGGCGGAGGATTGTTGGAAAGGGCTTGACCACTTCCTGTTGGGTGAGGTCAAACTCGGATAGCGACGGTCCCTGTAGCTGTTGATAAGGGTGGGGGTGGGGGTGGGGTGGGGGGGGGGGTGGGGGGGGGGGGTGCGATTGGATTGTGGCCTTTTGGCTACGTTGGAAACGACAGCTTAGGTTGGGGTCCACGAGTGCAGAAAAGGTCTGAATCTCCGTGTGAATTAGTTTTCATAATATGCCACACTCCCAAGTGTAGAAAAGGTCTGGATCTCTGTGTAAATTAGTTCTCATTATAAACAACACTACAAGTGCAGAAAAGGTCTGGATCTCTGTGTAAATTAGTTCTCACACTATAACAACACTACAAGTGCAGAAAAGGTCTGGATCTCTGTGTAAATTAGTTCTCATTCTACAACACTACAAGTGTAGAAAAGGTCTGGATCTCTGTGTAAATTAGTTCTCATTCTACAACACTACAAGTGTAGAAAAGGTCTGGATCTCTGTGTAAATTAGTTCTCATTATAAAACAACACTACAAGTGCAGCAAATGTCTGGATCTCTGTGTAAATTAGTTCTCATTACATACAACACTATAAGTGCAGCAAAGGTCTGAACCTCCGTGTGAATTAGTTTTGATTGTATGCCACACTACAAGTGCAGCAAAGGTCTGAACCTCTGTGTGGATTAGTTTTGATTGTATGCCACACTACAAGTGCAGCAAAGGTCTGAACCTCTGTGTGGATTAGTTTTGATTGTATGCCACACACTACAAGTGCAGCAAAGGTCTGAACCTCTCTGTGGGATTAGTTTTGATTGTATGCCACACTACAAGTGCAGCAAAGGTCTGAACCTCTGTGTGGATTAGTTTTGATTGTATGCCACACTACAAGTGCAGCAAAGGTCTGAATCTCTGTGTGGATTAGTTCTCATCACATACCATACTGTCCTGAGTGTCTGTCAAAGGATGACTCCTCACACACAGAAAATCCTTACGGCACTTATTTGCCCCACTCTGAGACTATCTGAATGTTGAAGATTTGGAAAGGAGGACCGTTTTTATACTCGAAACCAGTAAAAAAAAAAATTTACTTTTGCTACTATTGCGGGAAAAAAACAAAGGACACAAGAGGCATAAAGGAACACTGGTTGCAGTACCCCATCGCCTTGCACACATGCAGTCAAGCATCACCCAGAACAGATTTTGTTTTTATGCTTTGTCTTCCCTTCTTACCAATTTCGTTTTCTTCACATTGTCCTATGCTCTGTATGAACATTCCCCTGTCGTCCAGTGTCCCCCCCCCCCCCCATCCCCTTTCCATATTCCCTCCTTACCCTCCTCACCCCACACACAGGTATAGACATCTTCCCTTTTCCATCGTACCACTCTTACACGCATTTTTCTCCTGTGTCCTGGACTCTCTGTTCCAAGATCATTGTGGCCCCCCGTCAATCTGGAACGCAGCACACTGTGCTAGACTCTTTGTTTCAAAATCATTTTGGCTTGGCAGTGATCCTGGAACAATGTATCTTCTTCTTCTTCTCCACACTCTCGATGGGAACGCCATCTCCTCTGACGAATGCTGCCGTGCGCTGTAGGTCCTCAAGGGCACCGTAGAGCTTCCTCTCCACTGATGTTTGCTCCGTCCATATCTGTTGTCTCAGAGATTCGTGCAACGGGCAATCCTGAAGTAGATGTGCTGTTGTCATACTGCCGGTCTGGCATAGGCACTGGTCTGACTGACCGATCCTGACCTTGGTCAAGAGGTGATAGTTCAGGCGGTTGTGGCCTGTCCGCAGCCTGAAGATGGCCACCTGCTCTGATCTTGTTAGCCGGTGGTACGGGTCATGTCTATTTGAAACGTGGATGCTCCTGCAACCACTTGCTCTGCTGTCTGGCTTTGATGATTGTCTTGGCTTCCTTGAGGGTTGCGGACCTGTCTTCCTGTTTCTTTGTTGCTCCCTCTTTAGCCAGCCAGGGTGTCTGCAACCTCGTTGCCAAGTACGTTGCAGTGGGAAGGGATCCACTGTAGAACGACTGTGTCAGCTCTGCATAGGGAGATAAGGGCAGTAGAGAGGTCGTTCAGTTCTTTTGTCTCTGGCAGTCGGTAGGGCCTGCAAGACAGACAGCGTCTGAAAGAAAGGAACAATGTATGATTTTCAGGACTCTTTGTCCCAAAGTCATTCTGCCCCATCTTGGAAACAAAGTGTGCATCCGAAAAGCACAGACTTCCATGATTCTCAGTGTCAGTTGGGAATGCACAAATCATACGTCTTCTCAAGGTGCGAATTTTTACGTCGATAAGTGCTGTTTCCTGTATTCTGAACGTGTGAAACCACCTTCAGTACGTGCGTCATGTTGTGCGCAGCGTCAGACATTTTACGAAAAACTGAAATCAGCATTGGTCCGTTTTGCCTCGGGCAGGACCAGGTAGCACACAATAAGGTCACAGATTTGGTGTGGCCGGATTCCTTGTCTCTACGGAATTGTTGCTTAATCTCTGAAAAAAAAAAAAAAAAAAAAAAAAAAAAAAAAAAAAACAAAATAGACACAAAACACGACCCGTGTTGACTACCTAGGTCTTCTTCGGGCAAGAAAAACACAACACTCAGGACAACGAAAATGAACGAGCAATCACTTATCGTCATCCAATTCGGCGCA
>JADBJO010008346.1:0-15000 GCA_016801955.1 Conus betulinus | reverse complement strand
GTCTGGTAGTCTTTGTCCTGCTACTGTTCTTTGTGGTCTGGTGGTCTTTGTCCTCTACTGTTCTTTGTGGTCCGATAGTCTTTGTCCTCTACTGTTCTTTGTGGTCTGGTGGTCTTTTTGTCCTCTACTGTTCTTTGTGGTCTGGTAGTCTTTGTCCACTATAGTGCTTTGTGGTCTGTTAGTCTTTGTCCTATGCTGTTCTCAGCTGTTGGTGTTTTAAGTCTGTGCATGTTTGTGGTCTGTTGTTGTTTGTGCTCTGTCGGTGTTTGTGGTCTGTGATCTATAGGTTTGTAGTCTGTTGGTGTGGGGTGGTTGTGATCTATAGTGTTTGTAGTCTGTTGGTGTGTGTGGTTTGTGATCTATGGTGTTTGTAGTCTGTTGGTGTGTGTGGTTTGTGATCTATAGTGTTTGTAGTCTGTGATCTATAGTGTTTGTAGTCTGTTGGTGTGTGTGTGTGTTTGTGGTCTATAGTGTTTGTAGTCTGTGATCTATAGTGTTCGTAGTCTGTTGGTGTTTTGTGGTCCGATGTATTTTTGTTTCTGATCTGTCGGTGTGTCTGATCTGTCGGTGTTTCTGATCTGTCGGTGTGTCTGATCTGTCGGTGTGTCTGATCTGTCGGTGTGTCTGATCTGTCGGTGTGTCTGATCTGTCGGTGTTTCTGGCCTGTTGGTGTTGTGATCTGTTGTATTTTGTTGCCCTTTGGTGTTTGTCTGTTGTTGTCTCTCTTGATATTTGTGGCCACTCTGTGTGTGTGTGTGTGTGTGTGTTACACCTGATCTCTCTCTCTCTCTCTCTCTCTCTCTCTCTCTCTCTCTCTCTCTCAATGCCCTTTTTACGACGCCTTTCCCTGCCTGCCTTAACCGAACGATCTCTTTGATGGGTTACTGCATGCAATGTTTCCTACTTTCATTTGTCCATGACCATGGTAATGTGTGTTTTGTCGGGCCAGTTGAATGCGTGTGGATGTCGTGTATTCGCTTCTGTAGGATAATCACTCTGTGAATGTGTATCCCGAGGTCGGCAAGCATTTTCAAGGTCCATTTGGTGCGGGGTGGTTCTTTTCTAAGCTACTTCGTAGGGCTGTGTGTGAATGTCAATGTGTGGAAGAATGTAGCCTGAGGGGAATTCGTTGTGTGAACAAGGTGGTAGAGAATCAACATGGAGACAGGCATGGTCCAAAAGGAAATCCTTTGTGTCCATCCCGGTATAAACTAAAAAGAGAGAATGAAACAGGGGGGGGGGGAGAGAACAACACTACGATAGAGAGAACAGAACAGAGGAGAGAACACAATACGAGATGGACAAGGGAGCAGCACAGAGTAGGGTCGAAAGAAAGGTGGTCTGGGCGACAGAAGAGACAGCAAGGGTCCTGCGTGTAAAAAGACAAGCTGAGAAAGAAAGACCGAGTTCGAAGCCCAGAGCTGGACGAAAGAGGCAAAGAAGATTTCAACGTCGAGTTCCTAGAGACGACCACGGAGAGACCCAGTCCTGGAACCTGGTGCCAGACAACCAAAGGCGCCACCATCACCCAGTGCTGAAAAAAAAACAAACAAAAAAAAAAACGAACTTGAAGTGACTTGTACTTGTTCGAGAACTGTGGTATGGTGTGCAAGTGTGTGTGCGTGTGTGTGTGCGTGCGTGCGTGTGTGTGTGTGTGTGTGTGTGTGTGTGTGTGTGTGTGTGTGTGTGTGTGTGTGTGTGTGTGTGTGTGTGTGTGTGGACACCTGGCCACGTAAGCAGCCTTTTGAGTTTTAAACCCGAGATTAGGAAGTATTTACCACTTATGTTTTGATTATTCCTTTTCGTGTATTTGGATTTTTCATGTGCAATTATAACCAGAGTAGAAGCTGTGTGTTTTGTTCTCTGTTGTGTTAGGAGAGAGTAGCGAATGCATGACACCCCATTCCGAGAGAGAGGTGAATGGTTTGGGGTGCATGAGTGCGCGTATGCGTGTGTGAATGCAGAGATAACCTTGGTGTGTTTAAAACCTGACGAAGTCATCAACTTAGTTCACTTTAGCAATACCGTCACGATTTCCCTCGTCCTGGACACGCCTTAATCTCTCTCTCTCTCTCTCTCTCTCTCTCTCTCTCTCTCTCTCTCTCTCACACACACACACACACACACACACACACACACACACACACACACACACACACACACACACACACACACACACACACACACACACATACATACACACACTCTCACTCTCTGTCTCCGTCTGTCTGTCTGTCTCTCTTTCCGTCTGTCTGTCTGTCTGTCTGCCTCTGCCTCTGTCTCTCTCTCTCTCTCTGTCTTTCTCTCTGTCTCTCTGTCTCTCTCTGTCTCTCTCTCTCTCTCTCTCTCTCTCTCTCTCTCTCTCTCTCTTCCCCTTTTACAACACCCTTCCCTTCCTGCCTTAACCGATCGATCTCTTTGATGAGTTAGCCCATGCGACTTTGTTTCATTGTTTCATTTGTCCGTCACCATGGTAATGTGTGTGTGTGTGTGTGTGTGTGTGTGTGTGTGTGTGTGTGTGTGTGTGTGTGTGTGTGTGACAGTGTTGTTCACACAGGTGACAGTCACGAACGGCGTTCCATGTGACTTCAATATCGATACTGTGACTGTTGTAGAGGGAACAGAAAATGGTACGGAACACCTCTGTCAGTCTGTCTGTCTGTCTGTCTGTCTGTCTGTCTGTCTCTCTCTCTCTCTCTCTCTCTCTCTCTCTCTCTCTCTCTCTCTCTCTCTCTCTCTCTCTCTCTCTCTCTCTCTGCGTGTGTGTTTCTGTCTCTCTGTCTCTGTGTCTGTCTCACTCCGTCTCTATGTCTCCATGTGTGTGTGTGTGCGTGTGCGTGTGCGTGTGCGTGTGAGTGTGTACAAAAGTCGCTTTTTTTTGTTGCTCTTTTTTCAAACCATGCAGACGTTTTGTTTGAAACCGTCATCGTTTTGTTTCCAATGTCCTGATCTTCTTTGTGTTTGGTTTATTTTTTTATTTTTTTCAGGTGTCTAAATCCTTTGTATTTTGCGTTGTTCCTTCGCTCCGTCACGTTTTTCTTCTTCTCGTATTTCCAGAGCTCTTTAATCTGCTTCTCTTCGTTCCTTTTCACTCTCACGTGCTCTTGGAACGGTGCACTGAAGGTGAAGGTCACCACGGAGCTGAACACCGATTCCATTTGTTCCACTCTGACCCACATTCCGTCCTTCGTCCAAATTGATGGAGAGAAAAAAAAATGTTTATTATACCCAAGGCAGACAAGCAAACAAACTAGCCGAGAGACAAGAATGAAACAATGACCTCCTGGGTAGATTTCAATACGAAGACCCGGGAAATGTAATTAACTCGGAGCGAAAAGTTGTGATATGAATTCGAGATAACTGAATTACCTCTGAGCAAGAACTGTCTGCGCGGGTTTTTTTTTTTTTTAATTTTTTATTATCATTATTATTTTTTTTTAGTTGATGCTGCCTTGTGTGTGTGTGTGTGTGTGTGTGTGTGTGTGTGTGTGTGTGTGTGCTTTGTTTACTTTTTTTTCCGGTGGTGTTATTTTCTTTGCCTGCAACCTCGTTTGTTTTCCGCTGATGTCTGACCTCAGTGGCGTTTTGATGGGGAGGTGTTGATAGATATTCGCCTGCTCACCTCCACAGCTTGTGATCCTTTTGGAGGTGATAGCGGTGCCTGCTGGAATGATAACCACACCAGCTGCACTGTGCACACTGGAAACTTCAGCACTGGAATAGCACTCGCACAAGATACTTTGTACCCATCGGAAACGTCAGTTTAGGAATGAGGTTTACAACCGATTCTCTATATACATTGAAACGTCAGCACGGGAATGATAATCACACCAGATACTCTATATACACTGAAAAGGTCAGCCCAGGAATGATGATTCTGTGCACGTTGGAAATATCAGCACAGGAATGATTGTCACATAGGATGCACTGTGTACATTGAAAATGTCCGTCCAGAAATGCTAGTCACATAGGTTGCACTGTATACATTGAGAATGTCCGTCCAGAAATGCTAGTCACATAGGTTGCACTGTATACATTGAAAATGTCCGTCCAGAAATGCTAGTCACATAGGTTGCACTGTATACATTGAAAAATGTCCGTCCAGAAATGCTAGTCACATAGGTTGCACTGTATACATTGAGAATGTCCGTCCAGAAATGCTAGTCACATAGGTTGCACTGTATACATTGAAAATGTCGTCCAGAAATGCTAGTCACATAGGTTGCACTGTATACATTGAAAATGTCCGTCCAGAAATGCTAGTCACATAGGTTGCACTGTATACATTGAGAATGTCCGTCCAGAATTGATAGTCACACAGAGTATTCTGCGTACCTTGGAAATGTCTAACAGGAATGATGATGACACCAGACACACCGTATATATCAGAATATCGGCACATGAAATGATATTCGCAGAATATTCTCTGTATACATTGGAAACGTCAGTCAGGAAAGTTAAATTACTCAAGGTACATTCTATTCATGAAAACGTCCGTGACGAATAATAACGATACCAGATACTTTGTAATCATAGAAACGTCAGCACAGGAATGATAATCATACCAGGTACAATGTATACGTTGGAAACGTCAACACAGAAATGATAATCACACCAGCTACACTGTGTTCATTCGACACGTCAACACAGAAATGATAATCACACTGAGAGGTCTCAATGCCTAGTTACTTAACATTGATGATTTCCATTTCAATGCAAAAGAAATATTGTTCCTGCTTGCAGCCTTGGCAACACTTTACAGCATTTTCAGTGGATCCATACACCAGGGGGGGGGGGGGGGGGGGGGGGGGGGGGGGGGGGGGTGTGTGTGTGTGTGTGTGTGTGTGTGTGTGTGTGTGGGTATGTGTGTGTGTGTGTGCGTGTGCGTATGCGCGATCACGCGTGCGCGCGCGCCTCTCTCCGTCTGTCAGTCCGTCTGTCTCTTTATTATGTTTTCCATTCGCTCCTCAATTTTTTTTTTTTTTTTAGATATAAATGCACATCCCATTTTACTTGTAACATGTAGACGTGAAGAGTGCAGTCCACCATTTGGCATTAGCACCACAGACATATTGTTTTTGTGGTGATTTAGCATTAGCACCACAGACATTGTTTTTGTAGTGATTTAGCATTAGCACCACAGACATTGTTTTGTAGTGATTTAGCATTAGCACCACAGACATATTGTTTTTGTAGTGATTTAGCATTAGCACCACAGACATTGTTTTTTTGTAGTGATTTAGCATTAGCACCACAAACATTGTGTTTTGTAGTGATTTAGCATTAGCACCACAAAACATTGTTTTGTCGTGATTTAGCATTAGCACCACAAACATGTTTTTTTTGTAGTGATTTAGCATTAGCACCACAGACATTGTTTTTGTAGTGATTTAGCATTAGCACCACAAACATTGTTTTTGTAGTGATTTAGCATTAGCACCACAGGCATATTGTTTTTGTAGTGATTTTTTTGCATTTTAGCATTAGCACCACAAACATTGTTTTTGTAGTGATTTAGCATTGATTTAGCATTAGCACCACAGACATATTGTTTTTAGTGATGATTAGCATTAGCAGTGTTTTTAGTGATTAGCACCACAGACATATTTGTTTTTGTAGTGATTTAGCATTAGCACCACAGACATATTGTTTTGTGTAGTGATTTAGCATTAGCACCACAGACATATTGTTTTTGTAGTGATTTAGCATTAGCACCACAGACATATTGTTTTTTGTAGTGATTTAGCATTAGCACCACAGACATATGTTTTTTGTAGTGATTTTTAGCATTAGCACCACAGACATGTTTTTTTGTAGTGATTTAGCATTAGCACCACAGACATTGTTTTTGTAGTGATTTAGCATTAGCACCACAGACATAGTGTTTTAGTAGTGATTTTTAGTGAGCATTAGCACCACAGACATTGTTGTTTGTAGTGATTTAGCAGTTAGCACCACAGACATATTGTTTTTGTAGTGATTTGCATTAGCACCACAGACATTGTTTTTGTAGTGATTTTAGCATTAGCACCACAGGGATATTGTTTTTTGTAGTGATTTAGCATTAGCACCACAGACATTGTTTTTGCAGTGATTTAGCATTAGCACCACAGAGACATATTGTTTTTGTAGTGATTTTTTTAGCACCACAGACATATTGTGTTTTTGCAGTGATTTAGCATTAGCACCACAGGGATATGTTTTTTGTAGTGATTTAGCATTAGCACCACAGACATATTGTTTTAGCAGTGATTTAGCATTATCACCAAGACATATTGTTTTTTGCAGTGATTTAGCATTAGCACCACAGGGATATTGTTTCTGTAGTGATTTAGCATTAGCACCACAGACATATTGTTTTCTATAGTGATTTAGCATATGCACCACCAGACATATTGCTTTTTTTTGTAGTGATTTTAGCATTAGCACCACAGACATATTGTTTTGCAGTGATTTTAGCATTGATTTGTTTGCTTTTGTAGTGATTTAGCATTAACACCACAGACATTTTGTTTTTGCAGTGATTTAGCATTAGCACCACAGACATATTGTTTTTTGCGTTTTAGCATTAGCACTACAGCCATATTGTTTTTTACAGTGATTTAGCATTAATCACCCCAGCCATATTTTTTTTTTTGCAGTGATTTAGCATTAAGCACCACAGCGGAAATATGTTTTTCTGTAGTGATTTTAGCATTAGCACCACAGACATATTTTTCTATAGTGTTTTAGCATAAGCACCACAGACATATTGCTTATTGTAGTGATTAGCATTAGCACCACAGACATATTTGTTTTTAGCAGTGATTTAGCATTAGCACCACAGACATATTGCTTTTGTAGTGATTTTAGCCCATTAGCACCACAGACATATTGTTTTTTTTGCAGTGATTTTAGCATTAGCACCACAGACATATTGTGTTTTGCAGTGATTTTAGCATTAGCACTACATAACATATTGTTTTTGCAGTTTAATTTAGCAATATTATCACCACAGACATTATTTTTTTTGCAGTGATTTTAGCATTAGCACCACAGGGAATATTGTTTTTTTGCAGTGGCATTTAGCATTAGCACCACAGGGGACATTTTTTTTTAGCAGTGATTTTAGCATTATCACCACAGACATATTGTTTTTCTGTAGTGATTTAGCATTAGCACCACAGGGATATTGTTTTTTGTAGTGATTTAGCATTAGCACCACAGACATATTTGTTTTTTGCGGTGATTTAGCATCAGCACCACAAAACATATTGTTTCTGTAGTGATTTAGCATCAGCACCCACAGACTATATTGTTTTTTTCTTGTAGTGATTTAGCATTAGCACCACAGACATATTGTTTTTTTTGTAGTGATTTAGCATCAGCACCACAGACATATTGTTTCTGTAGTGATTTAGCATTAGCATCACCACAGGCATATTGTTTTTTTGTAGTGATTTAGCATTAGCACCACAGACAGACATATTAATGTTTTTATAATGAAGTATGCTGTTTTCACGTCCCATCAAACGTAAAGGTAGCACTGCATCCACTACTTAGAATCAGCACCACAAACATGTCCCCATTTCTTTATAGTGACGTATGCTGTCTTCACCTCCTCCCTCAGTGTCAAGCTAGCCCTACAAATAAGTGATTTTTAGACCAAGGACATGTTGCCATGTCCTCCTCTCACTGTGGCATTACCATTACCAACAGCAGTGTGCTGCTGTGGCGTGTTTTTTTTTTATCACTGTGGAATTAGTACTACAAATACTTTTTTTTCACTGTCGGCGGTGACGCGTGCAGCAATTCATAACTATTACCGTGGAGGTAGCACTACAAAAGTGGTTGATCTAGAGCAGAGTAAATGTGTTTGTTTGTCCTATCCCATCAATGCAAACGTAGAGGCTCAAACGAGTATTTTCTCTCTGTCCCGTCACAGTTAGGAAACAAGACCAAACAAACGGGTACATAGAAAATATATTTGTATATTGTGAGATACTGGGATATTTCTGGCAGTCAACCCATTACTGGTAGAAGTGGAAGCTAGAAAGAAACGTCCTTTTCAAGCCTGTCAGTGTGGGCTAAGAGTCCTCAAAAAGCACCTTTCGTACCTGGCTCATCAACGTGCAGTTTTTGAGCCACAAAAGCAGGTAACTTTTTGCTGTCCACCATAGTGGCATTGGCAAGAAACGGGCGAACTTTTCCTGTGTGTGATGACGTTCCCCCGTTTCCTCCCGTTTCTGTTTGCTGTCTGATATTCTCCTCCACCACCCCCTGTCCCTCATGGCATCACCCCAGCGTTGCTTATCCTGAGCAGAACACACGCTGCCAGTTTTCCCATATCATGGTGGTGGCTGGTCGACTGTGTTTAGGATGGATGCCTGCAATGTGGGGGATTTGCTGCTTCGGGCTTATTGCCAGCTGTGATTGGGATTTGTTAATTGATTGGTTTAATTTTGACCGGTCCATTTTTACTCGATTCGGACTGGATTCGATTGACGGACAAAGTTTGATTTGGTTGGACTGACAGTTACCTGAATGATTTAATTGCGTGACCCGTTTAACTGAGATGAGTGGGGTTTTTTCTGGTTTAATTGAGTTGATTGAATTGAATAACTGCCATACTAAACTGTTGTTTGTTCTGATTTCCCCAATAACTTGTTGACTAAGGTGATTTGGAATGGTTCGACTGACCGATGCTCGGGAGATTTTCCACGGATTACCCAGTTTGGCTAAGCTGAACTGAGCGATCAATTAGTTTTCACTGAATCGATTTAATGGATTGAATTAGTTCATTAAAAGTGAGTTGACTTGGACTAATGCGTGGGCCGAGTTTTGTGATCTGACAATGACTGAATAATCTCAAGGTCTTGCTAGTTGATTGAAGTGATCCGATTAAAAAAATAAGTCGAACTTATTTGGATGGATGAACTGGCTGACCTAGTTAATTTGATGGATTATTCAGTTGACTGAGTTGATTTGATAAATCAACCTAGTTTCACTTTGTCGTTGTTAATACACTGACCAATTGACGGACTCGGTTTGATGGATGAACTGGCTGACGGGAGAGTTGATTTGATGGCTTGATTTGTTCGCTGACTTGATTTGATGGACTGACAAGTCGATTGAATGGATTTGATTTGGTTAACTGACACGCACTGAGAGATTGATGGGATGGATTAGCTGGTTTACGGAGTTAATTTCATAGGTTTGCCTGGTCCACAGAGTTTGATTTGGTGGAAGGGAGGATTTGACTGTGATCCTTGTGGATGTGACCTATGACCTGTGACCTATGACCTGCTGGACTGCGTGCAGGCACGTGCATCTACAGCCTGTCAGACGAGGACAACGTGCGGGAGGTGTACTACCCCACCAGTTCCCCCCTTCCTCCACGTCCTCTACTCAATGGCTTCCCTGTGTCTGAACATGACCCTCAGTCTGACACTGACCATGTGGGTGCCCTTCACACACCACCTGACCAGGTGGGGGTGCCTTCACACACTGACCAGGTGGGTTTGCATTTTCACACACACTGACCAGGTGGGTGCATTCACACACACTGACCAGGTGGGTGCATTCTCACACACACTGACCAGTGGGGGCATTCACACACACACTGACCAGTGGGTGCATTCACACACACTGACGCAGGTGGGTGCATTCACACACACACTGACCAGTGGGGTGCATTCACACACACTGACCAGGTGGGTGCATTCACACACACTGAGCAGGTGGGTGCATTCACACACACTGACCAGGTGGGTTGCATTCATACACACACTGACCAGGTGTGGGTGCATTCACACACACTGACCAGGTGGGTGCATTCATACACACACTGACCAGGTGGGTGCATTCACACACACTGACCAGGTGGGTGCATTCATACACACACTGACCAGGTGGGTGCATTCACACACACTGACCAGGTGGGTGGCAATTCACACACTGACCAGGTGGGTGCATTCACACACACTGACCAGGTGGGTGCATTCACACACACAAATTGAGCAGGTGGGTGCATTCACACACACTGACCATGTGGGTGCATTCACACACACACTGACCAGGTGGGTGCATTCCCCACACACACTGACCAGGTGGGTGCATTCACACACACACACTGACTAGGTGGCTGCATTCACACACACTGAACAGGTGGCTGCATTCACACACACACACACACACCACACACACACACACACACACCACACACACACACACACACACTGTTCCCACGCCGCGCGCGCGCGCGCGCGCGCGCGCGCGCATGCACACACACAAACTAACCAGGGTGAGTGTATTCACCGCACACACACACACACACACACACACACACACACACCACACACACACACACACACACACACACACACACACACACTGAGCAGGTGGGTGCATTCACACACACTACACTGGGTGGGTGCATCCACACACACACACACACACACACACACACACACACACCACACACACACACTGGGTGGCTGCATTCACACACACTGACCAGGTGGGTGCATTCACACCACACACACACACACACACACACACACACACACACACACACACACACACACACACACACACACACTAAACAGGTGGGTGCTTTTACACACACACACACACACACACACACACACTGACCAGGCAGGTGCATTCACACACACTGACCAGGTGGGTGCGTTCACACACACTGACGAGGTGTGTGCATTCACACACACACTGACCAGGTGTGTGCATTCACACGCACTGACCAGTGGGTGCGTTCACACACACACTGATCAGGTGGGTGCATTCACACACACTGACCAGGTGGGTGCATTCACACACACTGACCAGGTGGTGCATTCACACACACTGACCAGTGGGTGCGTTCACACACACTAACCAGGTGGGTGCATTCACACACACACACTGAGCAGGTGGTTGCATTCACACACACTGACCAGGTTGGTGCATTCACCACACACACTGACCAGGTGGGTGCATTCACACACACTAACCAGGTGGGTGCATTCACACACACACTGACCAGGTGGGTGCATTCACACACACTGACCAGGTGGCTGCATTCACACACACTGACCAGGTGGATGCATTCACACACACACACACACACACACACACACACACACACACACACACACACACACACACACACAACAGTAACCAGGTGGGTGCATTCACACCACACACACACACTGACCAGGTGTGTGCATTCACATACACTGACCAGGTGGGTGCATTCACATACACTGACCAGGTGGGTGCATTCACACCACACTGACCAGGTAGGTGCATTCACACACACTGACCAGGTGGGTGCATTCACACACACTGACCATGTAGGTGCATTCACACACACTGACCAGGTAGGTGCATTCACATCACACTGACCAGGTAGGTGCATTCACCACACACTGACCCAGGTAGGTGCATTCACACACACTGACCAGGTGGGTGCCTTCACACATACTGACCAGGTAGGTGCTTCCACACACACTGACCAGGTTAGGTGCATTCACATACACTGACCGGGTGAGTGCATTCACACACACACTGACCAGGTGGGTGCATTCACAACACACTGACCAGGTGGGTGGGCGTTCACACACACACTGACCAGGTCGGTGCATTCCACACACACTGACCAGGTGGGTGCGTTCACACACACTGATCAGGTGGGTGCATTCACACACACTGACCAGGTGGTTGCATTCACACACACACTAACCAGGTGGTTGCATTCACACACACACTGACCAGGTGGGTGCATTCACACACACTGACTAGTGGCTGCATTCACACACACTGACCGGTTGGGCCATGCATTCACACAAAAATTCAACTGACCAGGTGTGTGCATTCACATACACTGACCAGGTGGGTGCATTCACACACACCTGACCAGGTAGGTGCATTCACACACACTGACCAGGTAGGTGTATTCACACACACTGACCAGGTAGGTGCATTCACACACACTTACCAGGTAGGTGCATTCGCACACACTGACCAGGTAGGTGCATTCACATACACTGACCGGTGGTGCATTCACACACACACTGACCAGGTGGGTGCGTTCACACACACACTGACCAGGTGGGTGCGTTCACACACCCCACACACTGACCAGGTCGGTGCATTCACACACACTGACCAGGTGGGTGCATTCACACACACTGACGAGGTGGGTGCATCACACACACACACCTCTGACCCGGTGGTGCATTCACACACACACGACAGGTGGGTGCATTCACACACACTAACCAGGTGGGCGCATTCACCCCACACTGACCAGGTGGGGTGCCTTCACACAACACACGCGCACACACACACACACACCACACACACACACCACACACACCACACACACAACACACACACACACACACGCACGACGCGCGCGCAGCCACACACCACAACCAGATGGGTGCATTCACACACACATACACACCCACACACACACACACACACACACACACACACACACACACACACACACACACACACACACACACACACCACACACACACGCTGAGCAGGTGGATGCATTCACACACACTAACCAGGTGGGTGCATTCCACACACACACACACACCGCACCACACACACACACCACACACACACACACACCACACACACACACACACACACTGACTAGGTGGCTGCATTCACACACACTGACCAGGTGGCTGCATTCACACCACCACACACATGCACACACACCACACACACACACACACACACACACACACACACTGACTAGGTGGCTGCAATTCACACACCACTGACCAGGTGCTGCTTCACACACACACACACACACACACAACACACACACCCACACACACACACACACACACACACACACACACTGACTAGTGGGCTGCATTCACACACACTGACCAGGTGGCTGCATTCACACACACACACACGCGCGCGCGCGCGCGGCGCGCGCGCGCACACACACACACACTCTAACCAGGTGGGTGCATTACACAAACACACACACACACACACACTCACACACACTGACCAGGTGGGTGCATTGACACACACACTGACCAGGTGGGTGCATTCACACACACTGGACCCAGGTGCCTACATTCCACACACACTGACCAGGTGGGTGCATTCACACACACACACTGACCAGGTGGGTGCATTCACACACAACAAACCTGCACCAGTGGGTTGCATTCATCACACCCATTGACCACATGCGTTCAACGAGCTGTTACACTACTGATTACACCTGGTACACTGGTGACGTTTACTGTTACACTAATACGCTGATTACATGGGTACAATCGATACACTGGTCACGTGGTGGTACATTGATACACTGGTCCACATGGTACCTTGGTACATTGATTAACATGGTACATTGATACACGGGTCACGTGGTAAAACAGTGATACCACTTGGTCACGTGGTACAAGTGATACACTGGTCACATGGTACATTTCATACACGGATTACATGGTATGATGATGAAACCCGGGATCCACATGGTGAAATGTGTTACTTTTTTTTGTTCTCCTCGCCTCCCCTCCTCTCCTCTCCTCTCTCGCCCCTCTATCTTTCTCTCGTTATCCTCTTTCGCTCTCTCTCTCTCTCTCTCGCTATACCTCTCTCCTCTCTTCTCCTCCATACACACACACATCGCACGCACGCACGCGGCGTGGGTGCGCACGCGCGCGCGCGCGCCACCACACCACACACACCACAAAAACACACAAACCACACACACACACACACACACCAGGCAGAGATTGAGAGGAGAGAGAGGGTGAGAGAAGACTTGCAGAGGGACGTACAGACCAGACAGACCGACCAGATGAGGGTGTGTGGTTGTTGGGCAGGTGCTGTTTGCAGGTACTATGAGGCTTTTGGCCAGGTGGGTAGTGGTACGTCCCCACCTGTGACCCCGGACAAGAGGCTAACGGTCCCCCCAGTCCAGTTGGACCGTCCATCTTACCAGTAAATGAAATTGTTACAGCCAGGTTTCCTGTTTTTGTGAAGACAAAAGTCGGTGTAATCACACACCTGCTTACCGGGTGGTGGGTGTGTGTGTTTGGTGTTGGGTTTGTGTGTTGTGTGTGGTGTGGTGTGTGTGTGTGTGCGTGCGACACCGCGCCGCGCGTGCGCGTGGGTGCGTACGTGTGTGTGTATGGTGTGTGGTGTGTAATCGTGTGTGGTGCGCGCGCGCGAGCGCGCGCCTCATGCCTACGCGCGCCGTGTGTGTGTGGTGGTGGGTGTGGGGTTTGGTGTGTGGTGTGTTTTGGTGCGTGGATGTGGGTGTGTGTGGGTGTGCTTGCGTGCGTGCTATACCAGACCCGTCGTGCGCCAGTGTGTGGTGGTGGTGTGGTGTGTGGGTGGTGTTGTGTGTGTGTGGTGGTGTGGTTGGTGTACAAGTGGGCCGTAGTTCTTACAATAGTAAATACCTAGAGTTGAATTCAATAATATTCCTCACTAGTTTTTCGTCAGTATCATTTCAAATCGTCATCTTATCAATGTATAAGGCAATAATTGTAACTTATGTTTGCCACAACTACAAATAGTCACAACAATTATTTGTAATGATGAGAATTTTTTTTTTTATTAATGTGTGTGGTGTTTGGTGTGTTGTGGTGTTGTGTGTGTGAGAGAGAGAGAGAGAGAGAGAATGAGTGTGTGTGTGTGTTTGTGTGTGTGTGTGTTGTGTGTGTGTGTGGCGCGCCGGCGTGTGCGTGGATGCTGGAGGTGGCGTGCGTGTTGCGTGTGGCGTTTGGTGTGGTGTGTGTGTGTGTGTGTTTGTGTGTGGTGTGTTTGTGTTGTGTGTGTGGTGCGTGCGTGGCGTGTGCGGTGGCGTTGTGTTGTGTTTGGTGGTGGTGTGTGTGTTTTGCGCGCCGCGCGCGCGCGCGCGCCTGTTCTTCGCACATTTTCTTTGCTGGCTTTCGTTTTGGCTTTGGATTTTAGGCGGTGTGGTTAAATATAGAAAGAAATGTAACAGTTGAAAGTAAAATG
>JADBJO010008345.1:90000-95000 GCA_016801955.1 Conus betulinus | reverse complement strand
CCTGGTGATCAATACAGTCGTACATTCCATTGCAGCGTGTGAAGACAGGCACACAGTCATTGAACTCACCAGGACAACGGTAATGGCTGTCAGGACAGGACTCATTGGACTTCATGGGGGTTGAAGTGAACATCCTTTTGTGGGTGTTAAAGTTGATGAGAGCAGGGGATGGAAAATATGGATAATCACAGCGAAACGATTTCGCTAGAGAGCACAGTTTTTTTCATCAGATTGGGTCCCAACAATGGAAACAGCTGGTCACAGACATTGTCAACGTATATGCACTGTCCGTTGGAACACATGAACTTTCTCACGCAAGGTGAATGAGAACAGAACGATTCATCACTCTCATCGTGACACTCTGCTACTAAGTTACACACGAGTGTGTATGATAGCATAGAGCGTTTATCAGTGCATGCAAATAAAGGAGTGACAGTGACATGATGGTGTGCTGATTCAGCTGTCTTACCAAGGCCTGGCAGTTGGTCTTTATAAGTACAAGACACTTCAGTGTGACAAAACCGTGTATCAGTATCGGGGTCACAGAGGAAAAACTGTGAATGTCGTGTGACCATCACGGCACGTAGTCATGGACGGTTGCTTAGTTGGCGTGCTAGTCAAGGAAATACTTTGTGAATGACCAGACTTCAGATGGCTTTGACTGTCATTGAATGTACACGCTGCACCAACATCTCTGGGGGGTCTACGTCGCAGCATCGAATAAAAAACTAGGAAACGTTTTAGATAAAAATCCAACCCCACAGTCCTCTTGAACTGAAAATAAAACTTATCGGGACTTATTTTTTACAGTGTGATAAATAACAGTTCTGTCTCCATGAACGACGCACTGTCTATACACAGAGTGCAGTGGTGTGTTGAAGACCAGTAAGCCAATCACATGGACTCCTTTGAAAACCGTTCCTCTTCTCAAGATGCCGTACGCCCGATCCCAGTCAGTGACGCAGGTAGGAAAGGTGAGCTGACCTCCTAAAGACGCGCAGTGATCACTGGCTACCTGGTGAACGTCTTGTTTACTATCGTCCTTGACTACTTCCTTCTTAAAGAGAGTGAGATGGCCTGTACAAGACTTCCCCATAGTGCTGAGATCAAAGCTAGGTGTAGAGAAATCTGCTTTTCCATTCCAATATCAGTAAAGTTTCAGAAGCTGCCCTCTGGTTATTTACTATCTCCCCTGATTTTCCCTGCTTAGAACTGATGTTGTCACTTAGAAATGGGAAACATGGGTAACGATTTCTACCAGGTTTACGTGGAATTTTCTTATTGCTATTCGCAGATGACACAGCTTTAATTTCCTCTACTCCCTCTGGACTTCAAAATCAGATTAGAAACTGGCAGCAGGCATCTGATTTACTCAGGTTAACAGTAAAATTACGAGAAAAAAAAACAAAGCAAACAAAAAACAAAGATGGTTTTTCAGAAAAGGTGAGTTTTGAAGTAAACATGAAAAATGGTACTACAAAGGGCAGAACATAGAAGTCGTAAATAGCTATAAATATCTCAGATTTACCTTAACGACAACATTGTCTATAGACATTTCACTTACAGACTTTGCACGAAGAGCCAGAAGCAAAGTGACAGATATCATGAAAACTATGTACAGCTTGGGTAATATGGATATGTCAATTTTCTTTTGAATTATTTGATGCACAGGTTAAACCATTGATATTAATTCATCAGTCTGTAATGGTCCTTTCTCCTGTTGTGACACTGTGGCTGCCCATCCTCGGCTGCCGCACACCGTTGGGTCCATGGTTCCGCTCGACGTCCCCGAGGCAAAGAAGCAAACTGCCCCAGAACATCAGCGTGAGGAGCAAGCTTAAAGGTGACATTAGCAGTTCTGGGTCGCAGTGACAACATGGCGACTCGTTTCACTGTTTTCTCTGTGGCCCTTTTCAACATGAATTTGACGTAAATAGGCAAAAAGGAGCCAAGGACGCCCTGAAGACGAGGTGTGTGTGTGTGTGTGTGTGTGGGGGGGGGGGGGGGGGGGGGGCTGAAGGCATGGTGTGTCTTCAGTACTTGATGACGGAAGTACAGTCTCCTGCTCGACTTCAGTTATCCGACGTTGAAAAACAAAACAAAACAAAAAAAAAACATGAGACAGTGTCAACAGCGATCCGCCTGCTACAAGCTGCAGATCACCCCTCCCGAGAGAGAGAGAGAGAGAGAGAGAGAGAGAGAGAGAGAGAGAGAGAGAGAGAGAGAGAGAGAGAGAGATTTGTATTTTGATGCTGTGGATAATACTAAAAAAGTCGCATGGGCGGAAGCAGTAATCCATACAATAACAATGGGATGTATGACCGTTGGGTTAAACAACGTCGAACTGTACGTAGTCCGGCCTTTTGGTAACACCAGGCTGATGGGCTTCAAACTATGTATGGGCGTACTGTACCTGTATGGACAGCCATGACCCTCCTGATACGTGCCTCTGTCAGGTCATCTGCTTATGATTTCTTAACACTAAGAATTTCGTTTTCACGGATTCTCAACTACTTTGTCTCGCTTGCACCTTAGGGATCATAGGGTGCAAGCATTGGGACTTAAAAACGGATACCCTCAAAACAATATTCGGCGTAGCAAAAAGAGATGGGAGAAGGAGAAATGTAGGTGAGAATGTAACAAAAGCTGAAAGGCTTTTCAAGAAACATTTCATGATTTGCACCTGGAGCTGCTGCTGTGCCAGAAAGAGGATCTCAACCATTGAAAGAACTAGCGCTTGACTTTGATGTTCTGTGTCTACAAGAAACTAGAGGTACCGCCCACAGTCCATTACATTTGGATGACTTGGTAATCCTTCAAAAGCATAATGGACGAGGACTAGTTCTGACGATAAGGAAAAAAAAAAAAGAAAGAAAAACAAACTGTTCTGGACAGACATAGAAAAATGGTGTATGAGTACAGTGAACATATGGGGGTGAGAGTGGAAGGACATCATGGTAATCAAAAAGCCTTGTACTCGTCAATGGATGCATGCATTCAGTTTCCCACACAGGAAAAAACGGCTTTGACCAGTTTAAAGGAACCGGAAAATGAAGTTGGAGGCTTTGTAATACTCTACAGATATTGTAATGCGCAGTCAAGGAATAGCGCTGGAAGAGATGTTTGATGAAGTGCTTCTCTCACTGACACTGACAACATCATGTAGAGGGTGGCAGGGTGACACTGACAGTGTCATTGACTTTGTGCACATTGGACCCAAATTCACAGCAGACATGACTGCAGAAGTACGTCCACACTATGGACGGTGAATATGCCCATGTCGTATTCATTTACAGAAACAATCAGAAGTTAAACAAACGAAATAAAAGGACCCTTTTCAATATTCCAAACAATGAAGGGAATATCACTGGAGCGTTACGGAGCAGAAATTGCAATAGAAACAATGCTACATCCAAACAAACCGTTCGACCCCTTTGGTGGAATATACACACGGAAGCAGGAAGCAGCATGGAAAGAAAAACGCAAGGCTGTGAGAATTTGGCAGAGAGAAAGAAGAAAAGATTGTCCTGATCCAGCTATTAAAAACACACGTGAATAAAAAAAAAATGAAAGAGAAGCTGAAGAAGAAAAAGAAACTGAATGGCAGCAGTTTATCTGTCACTTGATTATGACACAACATTCACTCAATTCTAACAGTTTTATCCTAGGGTGGAAGGAAAAACACAGAACAATTGCCACCCCAGTGACCTATATGCTGACGGGACAACAACACTCAAGACAATTATGGAGAAAGGGTTTTTTTTTTTTTTTTTTTTTTTTTTAAGAAAACAGTGATCAAAGAAATTTGGAGGACAAGAAGAAAATATGTGACCACGTTAAATCAACACCTAGCTCAGACTGGCATTCGTGATAACAGTACAGCATCTGAACTGGATGACACAGCGGATAAATGCATTACGGAGTGTGCTCCAGGTCCAGATAAAGTACTGTAACCGCACATCAAACACAGGTTTCAGAAGAGGGCAGAACCTATCAAGAACCAGCGCAAGACAATCCGTGAAAGACTTTGAAAAAATAGGCAAATCCTCCCACATAATCATAACAGGCATAGTGCATGGGAAATTCGGCCGCTTTTGGCTATGAAATATATGAAGAACTGCAAATAAAGGAAGGAACACTGGTAGTTTCAACAGACCTGGAAAAGGCATACAGCAAAGTCCTGTTCTCGCTTCGCATGGAGCTACACCTTGACTATAAAGCCAGAAGGAGACTTACACTATGGTTGCTGCAGCACTTCGGGGGCAAACCGTCATCCTACGAATGGAGACTGGATGTCTGAATTTCATAAACTTTCTATGGGATTACTTCAAGGTCCTTCTCTCTCCCCTGTTTTATTCAATGGTTACACTGAAGGCCTTGCAGACCTCAATAGAAACGGAACCGCTTGAGTGGTACACAAGCAAATAGCCATGTGATCTGCAAAATATCAAACAAATAATCAAGAAAGAACCAAAGCAGTTCAGCAGTAGTTGCACAACATTGCTCAGTGGTGTCAAAAAAAACTGGATCGTCTATCAACCCTACAAAAGCCCAGACATTGGTCTGCACTCTCAAATCAAGACGTTAGGACAGTCATCTAACCAGTTTCCTTCAATGAAACGTCAATTGAATAAACTGACAACCTACACTATTTTGGTATAGACTTTGACAGCATGCTGATCTTTAGAAAGCATGTTGAAAATATCAAAACGGTAATGTCTGTCATCAGAGCAATGGCAACTAAAGGCACTGAACAGCACCATCTCCACCGACTATATCACGCAGTTGTATCCCGTTTGATCGACTATGGATTAAGGTACACAGCACTGTCCAAGAGCAATCTATTTAAATTAGAAAGAATTCAAAATGAAGCCATGAGTTTGATACTGGGATCCTTGAAGAACATACCATTGGAAACTATGCAATAACTGCTTGACCTTCCTTCAATGCAGGCAAGACACAAGCTGGAACAAGCGAAAACATATTTCAGAAAACCCCCA
>JADBJO010008345.1:55000-82500 GCA_016801955.1 Conus betulinus | reverse complement strand
ACGTTGGTGGGCAATCTCCAGCCTGGTGGAAGGGCATGTGTGAAGTCTGAATTCGAGTTGTGGTCACCCCTGGTGGACTGTCCTGTCCTCGGTGACTCTGCTTGCTTCTGGGCTGCCCTTTAAACTGACGGTCTGGCAGTGTGTGTTTGGTCCTGGCAGTTGCCCCTTCTTAGACTGTTTCTGGCATTCAGGTTCGGTCGCAGGAACTGTCTGTCTCTCACCGCCGTGCTGAGGGTTGGAAGGTGTCAGAGGCGACTAGGCCTTCCTCACCCCACCTGATCCTGTTTTCCCGCCTTCATCCTACCTGGAGTAAGAACGTGACAGTCCTGTAACCTGCCCTCGTCCCTGAGACAGACCATTTTTGTCCGGTCCAAAATTGTCGGGACAGTTCTGAGGTGGTGTGCGTTCACCTGTTTAAATGTTAAGTAAGTAAATAGGTTTCTGGATTCCGGATTCGACATGAGAAAAGTAGTTACAGACTCATGATCAAAAACTTACTTGGAGAATATTTCGACAGGGTCGCCCTGTCTTCTTCAGCTCACTGTTGCTGTTGTGGCAGCGAGGCCTGGTGGGGCGACTGTTGTGTGTGGGGTGAACGGTTGTCAGGATCTGGTTGTAGATAAGGGGGGAAGTTCAAAGCCTTGATCTCTGTTCAGGCTGGGGCGTCTGGTCTTGATTTCGATGGCTTCTTTAACTTTTTTTTGTGTGAGGAAGGGCTCTGTAGATAAGATTTCGGTTTCTTGGGGGCTGAAACTAGCAGCAACAGTGAGTCAAAATATTCCCCGAAGTAAGTTTTTGATTCTGAGTCTGTAACTGCTTTTCTCATGTTTAAACTTGACCTGTTTACCTAACATCTACTCACCCGTGGCTTGTTGTTAGTCAGATGAACGAGGATTTCCTTAGAGTGTCTGTAGATTAGCCAGCTTGGAAACATCCCCACAGTGTCAAAGACAGACTCGCAGCTTAGATTTGGTGGTAAACAGTTCCCCAGGTGTCGGTTGTGGGGTGCAGTCCGTGCCCCAGCCGCTGTCTCTGTCACGACGACGTGGAGAGGCTGACCGCCAGGTGAGCAGTGTTTGTGTATAGAAAAGGGCCTCAGGATTCTCCGTCTCGTTGATGTGGAGAGGCTGACCACCAGGCCAGTAGCCTGACATGATTTTCTGCTGTGTGGGTGAACCTTGTGGGACACCACTTCGAACTGCGTTCGTGAGTGGCTCTGCTTGCTTTGCCCTGGTTGGCGCTAGAGGCTGTGAACTGGGCTCGTTGCAGCCAAGCGCTTGAACTGTGTCTACTGGGACAGTACTGACGGTGCCCGCGAGCTCTGTGCCATAACGAAAAAAAAAAAAAAAAACATTGATGTGACAGTTTTGTGAGAGCGATGGTTAAAGCCTTCTGTGCTATTGCATACCTTAGTTGAGTTAAATATTGAACTGCGCGCTGTGTGGTGGCGGCGTGTATTGATTTTATGCCCGTTGACGTACATAAATGATTTATCGTGATGTGTGTTGGTGCAGGTAGCATGTCAAAGAAAATAAATTGAATTTGGTGTGTTGCCGGGCTAGTCACGTTCGTGTAAGTATGGGTGTGAGTAGGGAATAATCGTTTCACGTATTCACACTTTTGAAAGTGAGAATAAGACAGTAACACACGGCACCACACCATCCATAAGAGTCCCCCCCACCCCCCTCCCCCCTCCCCATCACGGTACTCCATTGCCCACACAATCTCCTGCCCTCCCCCCCCCCCTGTTCTACTGTCACTGTCCCAACTGCTGTCGACGGCGTCGCCTGTGCCCCGGGGCTTCTGTGGCGGCCCCCGCTGCGTGGTGGGGTGTAGAAGCCCTGCGACTCCAGCACTGGCTGTTTGGTGTGCATGGCACTCTCCCAAAACGTTCACCTGACTGTGTGCTGCGTAGTGGGGTGTAGGAGCCTGCGACTCCAGCACTGGCTGTCTGGTGTGCATGGCATTCTCCCAAAACGTTCACCTGACTGTGTGCTGCGTGTGCCTCGTGTTACAAACGGTGCACGACGACATTGTTCTCTGGTTTCATCTCATTGTCATCGTCGTCGTCGTCATCGTCATCGTAGTAATCGTCGTCGTCATCATTGCCATCATCAACCGCATCGTCGTTGTAGTCGTCATGGTTGACTCCAGCCTTCGTGCCAACGATCTGTTTGTCTTGCTTTTTCCTTCCTTTCTGTCTTTCTTTTATTTTTCCACACTGCAATGAAAGGAAACGTGGCGTTGTAAAGGTGAGAATAGTATGCAGAGTGTTAAGGAAGAGACAATGAAAGTGTCCAAAGCCAGGTAGAAGGGGGTGAATCGTGTAGTTGTTCCCCTTGCTGCCTCATGTATTTCACTTGTTCCCTTACACAAATTTCTCTCAGAATAAATAGAATCCTTCCCTTCTGGAATCGAGTTGGTGTAACTTCCTCATCAGTCAAGTTCTCTTTTCAACAACAACAACAGCAACAACAACAACAACAAAACAATACTAACAGTAATAACAATGATAATAACAACAACAACAACAATAACACTAGCAATAATGATATAAAAATAATAGAACAACATCATCAACAACAACAACAACAACAATAATAATAATAATAATAATAATAATAACTGTAGTAATAATAGTGATGATGATGATTATTACACGAGAGAAGGGACAGAGAAGAAGAGGGGAAGGAAGAAGAAGAAGAACAAGAACAAGAAAGAAGAAGAAGAAGGAGGAGGAAATGGAGAGGGAGAAGGAGGAGAGGAAGAAGAAAGAGAAAAGGGAGAGGGATATAGATAGTGAGGGAGATAGTAAGATCGAATCTAAGAAATGAATAAGCTGCATTTGAAAGAAGTACCCATGTCTTCGTCACCAGATCGTTCCAGACATTTTCACCCGACCTTTCCAGGCCCCAGTCCTCTTGTCAACCACCTTCCATAAATCCAGTGAAGCTGTACTCTGTCCCAGAAAGAGCAAACAGAAAGAGAGAAAAAAAAAATCTCCAACATCCAAACCTGTCCGTAACTTCCACTTCTCGCGAGAAGAACATAAAGCTCTAGAGTCATCAAGGCAAGAAAGTGCCACTAAACCAAGAGTGGCGCTGTTGTAATAGGACAAACTGCTCTACATGCATGCCAGAACAAGACATCTGCTCCATCCTCAACTTTTCTCAGGAAACCAAACCAGTCGCTCTGCACTTCATTCATCCCCAACCCAGCATCAGCTACGTCAAAGTCCTGGCGCTTTAGCAGTCACAGCTTGACGAACTATGCAGGAAACTATGGAACGCATCTTCCCACCACCACCCATCCACGAACCACAGCGTTACACACTCGGAATTCTCCACCTGCGCAGACTTTGCTCCAACGAAGAAGACGTCACTCTACAAGCAGCCACATTCTGTGAGTTTGCCACCAAATATGGACACCCCAGCACTGCTACACAGCCACACCACAGCTACATCCAGACCATCTGCTTGGAAGCTGTCCTGGGTGTAAGCTCGATGGGGACGTGTGGAAGGGACCTGCGGCAATCCATATGCGCGTTGAACATTCACGAGTCACTTCTAGTGAGCATAGGTCTGGCGTTTGTCGAATCGGCCTGCTCCGAGAACTGATCAGTGGGTTGTTTTCCTCACCGACAATCAACACAGCATCACACGAACTGAATTGTTTTAACTGTCTTTACACACACACACACACACACACACACACACACACACACACACACACACACACACACACACACACACACACACACACATTAATTCACCCAAATAGATGTCTGTATTCACTATCCCATACATAAGTATGCATATGCATGCATATATATGCATGGCGCGTTCGTACACACATGTATGCAGATAGGCAAACATGCAAGCAGTGCAGATGTAAACAGGAAGAAAAGCACAGAAAATACAGACACACACACACACACACACACACACACACACACACACACACACACACACACACACTTTGTGTTTTAAAACGTCAATCCACTTGAAATAAAACTCTATAATGTGTTTTTTTTGTCAAAAAAAAAAATTCAGTGGGTATGCCACAATTAGACTTGATTCGTTGCTTTCTTTTGGTATCATTGACTTGGACCAAACAACCAGCCAGCAGTGGTGAAGTTTGTTTGTTTGTTTGTTTGTCTGTTTTCCATTTGGATCAGTCTGTCAAGGAAGGTAGAGAAATGTCTTTTCAGTGAAAAGTACGAGGAGGCAGACTTCTCCCAAGACAGTTCATGAAAATAACAATAGGTAGAAAGGTCCAGCATTGACTTGTAAAGAAAAGTCATTTTATGGAGGCGTTTTACTGATCCATTCTCCAACATTCTGATGAATCTTCTTTAACTTGACAATTTCCTGATTAGTCCTTCGCTGACAGATTTAGTGGTATCATACACATTCGCCTCGATGCTGCAAGGAACAACGATAATTGATTCATTTCAGATTGGATGATCATAACTGATATCATAAGTTGTGTCTTTTTTGTAAGGATTGACACAAACATCCTCGTTGTTCCCCCTTGTGTACAGAGTTATGTAGGATTATGAAAATGAAGCCTACAGTGGGTAAGGTCTGATTTCTGTGTGTTGCATTTTTTTTGTCGTGTCATCTTGGGTGTTCCTTGTCAGTCAGCATTTGCTAATGAAATGTTGTCAGTCTTTTTGATCAGATGTTTTATGCTTCTTCTGAAGGTTTAGGGGTGTGTCCAATCCCAGACGAAACTGATGCTTTACCTTTGTGTAAACTGCAGCTTTGTTTGCTTTTAAATGTACACTGATGGTTCGTCACACTTAAACATAGTTTTGTTTTTTATAAAAAAAACCGTGTCAAGTTCGTCAGCATATTACCAGTTTCATGTGCTCTCAGAACAATGCTTGGAAACCTCCTCTCTGGCAAACCGGAATGGGGGAACCAAATGATCAACCTTCAGAGAACTGGTTTACAACACTGCTACAAAGATCCTGAAACGAGCAGCAAGGAAACACAAGGACTGGTTCGACGATAACTGTGATGAAGCTACTGGATGAGAAACATCTGCCTCAGTGACACCAAGTCACCTCGAAAAAAGATGCACCCAACAAGGTACGCAGAACACTTCCAGAGAAACTGCAAAAGATGCAAGACACGTGGCTGAGCAACAAAGCTGATGAGACACAAGGATGTGTTGACAGGCATGATAAGAAGAACTGTTATGATGCTTTGAAAGAGATTTATGAACCTGCAACATAAGGGTCATCAGGTCTGCTCAGTGCTGATGGAAAACACAGGTGATCACTGATAAGGAAAGGATACTGGAACGCTGCAGAACACTTGAACAGCGTACTGAACCACCCATCATCTGTCAGTGATAAAGCCATCGACTGGTTCCGTCAAGTGCCCACCAATAAAAGAATGCATGAACCACCACGCCTCTTTCAGACACAGACAGTGATATGTTTGTTGTCCAATGGCAAAGCTCCAGGCTCAGACTCCATACCAGCTGAGGTCTACAAAGAAGGTGACACTGCTGTGAAGGAACAGCTTCCTAATTTCTTTCCTCTGACGTGGCAATAAGAGACGATTCCTCAGGAGTTCAGGAGCTCAGGAGATGCATACATAATCTATTTGCTTGAGTGCAAGGGGAACATCCAGCTTTCGACAACCACTGAAGCATAGCCCTCCTTTCTATAGCAGGAAGACACTTGCCAAGGTTCTGCTGAAGCACCTGGTAACACACCTTGAGCAAGAGGTTTTTGCTGGAGAGCTAGTGCAGCTTCAGAAAAGACAGAAAACTATTGGTGTGGTATTTGTTGCTAGACTTCATTGTGAACGGTCCTCAGCGAGTATGCTGGTGTCACTCCATCCTCTGTCAACGAGTCTCTCTCCACTGACTGTCGCCAGCTCATTCTGGATCGTCCTCTCTTTTCCTCTGGCCTGATGGGGTCTCTCTAATGGCCCAGGTTGTAGGTCTTGACCAGGACCATCTCAAGATGACCCCAGCCAGCAGAGGCACTGTATGCAGATAATGGTTGGCACGGGGAGCTGTTTGGACCTCTCCCTGACCGCTATTTGGTATGAAATCTGACCGATTGATACTCAAGATCTTGCGTTGGCACTTGGTATCAAAAGCGTCGAGTTTCTTCTCCTGGGTGGTCTTCAGTTGCCAGGTTTCACAGCCATATAGCAGCGTTAGAATCACACTGGAGCTATGAAACTTCAATTTGATTCCGAGGGGACATGTCTTGCTGTTCCATATTTTGTTCAGCTGATCGAATACTGATGCTGCATTTCCATGACAACACTTCAGTTGATGGTCGAGGTCATTGGCGTTTCTGATGAAGCTGCCTACGTATGTGCAGTTCTCTACTTCTCCAGTTTGCTTTTGGTCAATGAGAACGTCTCTTGGTATTTGGTGTTTACTGGTCAGCATGTTTTTAGTCTTTTGGGCACTGATTATGAGGCCAATGTTGCCTGAAAACTTCCGGATATTGTCTACAAGCACCTGCAGATCTTGAGTGGTGCTTGCAAGAGCGGCAATGCCATCGGTAAAATCTAGATCTGAGAGGCTCTTTCCTTTTGTCAACTTGATTCCTAATCCCTGGGTTGCAAAACGAAGTCAATGGAAAATGCAAAGAGGAGATGGGAGACGATACAACCTTGCCTTGCCCTGGTGACAACTTCAAACCAAGCACTGTAGCCATCTTCTGTCCTGACTCTGCACTTGAGTAAGGTACATCTGTTCTATGGCCAACACAACTTTCTCTGGGATACTGTAGGCTTTCATGGTTTTCCACAATGCCATTGTGGTCTGGGGACACTGGCAAATGCTTCGGTGAAGTCAATGAAGTTGATGGCCAGGGGTACTTGATGCTCTCCACACTTCTCCATGATTTATCTTAGAGTGAAGATTCGCTATGCACAGGATCGTTTTGGGCCGAAGCCTACTTGTTAATCCCTGAGCCCATTGTCCACTACATCGCGCAGTCGGTTGAAGATGACCTGGCGGTACACTTTCACTGGTATTGATTATAGGGTAACCCCAGTTGTCGCACTCTGTGAGGTTGCCTTTTCGGGAGATACAGTCGACTTGGAACGTGCTTGTATCGTATCTTTTGACTGAGTCTCTTTCATCTTTCTTCTCTGCAGCTTGATCTTCAGCTTTGCTATCAAGAAATATGGTCACTGCACACGTCTGGTCCTTGGTACACGCATTCATCTTGCAGACATGGGGTTCTCCACCTAGGTCCGATCGCGATGTGATCGATTTGAGTCCGAGTCCTGTGATCATTTGATATCCATGTGATCTTGTGAATATCATGATGCTGGAATAATGATGACCCAATTTTCATGTTGTTCATTGTGTAGAACTGCAGAAAGCCTTCACCATTATCAGTTCTCTTGCCAAACGAGACTCTGCCCAGTGACTTAAAAACAAAATTGCCCGCATCGTCTAATAGATCACTGACCACATAGATACCTCTATCAACCATGTTTGAAAAAAAAAACATGTCTACCTTTAAGAATATTCACGTCATGAAATATGAATTCTGCATTGAAAGCATCGATGTCATTAGGTAAAAGTTTACATGTAATCGTCTATAATGTTTCAAAACATCTGACCAAAATGGGTTTTTTAGCCCACACAAAAAGTACGTTCACATATTTGTAGCCCAAATTCTCTAAATTTACACACTTTGGGTACAAATCCAGGAAAAAAGTTTTGCGTGTAAGAATCATTGTCAAAAGTTCTCCTTAACCAGCTAATTTTCATGGTACTCTAAAAGGAAAAAGACATTCAACATTTTCAAACCACCCTCCTTGTACTTCTTGCAAACATTTTTCTTAGTGATTTTATTTGGCGTTTCATCCCATAAGAAGGCAAAAAAATAATGCGTCAGTTAGTGTAAAAAAATCATCTCCTGGATCAGGTAGGTTGAGGAATAAATACGCCAGTTTTGACATAGCTAGAGTTTTTATAACTGTTATCTTTCCCAGTGGAGTTAAATGTCTTTTTGACCTTCTTTCTAACAAACTTTTACTTTATGTATTTTATTATCATAGTTAAGTGTTACAATTTGTTTTACAGCAACAGAAAAATTAATTCCTAGAACTTCAAAGATGCCAGGATTCCAGCAAAAGATTTGATCTCTGAGGTATCTTCTTTCTGAATGTTTCTGGCTACCAATCCAGATTAATTGAGTCTTTCTTTGCTGATTTTTAGCTCAGAGATATTAGCAAATATATCTAGTGTTTTTATTGCTTCTTTTAAAGTATCTTCACTTCCATCAAGAAATAGGGAAGTATCATCAGCAAACTGTGAGAGAATGCATATATTTCATTGATTTTAATACCTTTTATTATGTTATTTTTCCTGATCATTATAGACAAACTTTCTGCACAGATTAGGTATAAATATGGCGAAAGTGGGTCTCCTGGATGAGCACCCATACAAATTGAAACCAGTCTTTCCAGGAAACACTGTCAAAGGCCTTCTTAAAGTCAACGAAAAACAGAAGGCCAGGGATGTTTTCATTATGTGTATGTAACAAAGTATCATAAACAAGTCTAATATTTTTTCTCCTATGTAACGCCCTTTCATGAAGCCTCTCTGATCAGAGTGAATAATCTTTGGCAACACTTCATTGATTCTGGTGGCAATACAAGCAGATGCTTTTTTTTGTAGGATGTGTTTAGTAGAGACAAAGGTCGCCAATTTTTCAGCAATTGTTTTGGTTTCACTTCTTTTGCTATGCAGGTGATTATTCCTTGTCGCTGTGTAATTGACATCTGACCAATCGAAACTCTATGATCAGTAGAGCGAACCAAAAAATGACCAATGTCAAAACTTGAAGAATTCTGTTGTATAGCCATCAGAACCGGGACTTTTATTATTTTTCATTTTTTTCTGAGTGCATCATAAACCTCACCATGTGTGAAAGCTCCTTTCAACACTTCACATTCATCATCATTTAACATGGGAGCATCATGTATTAGTGTGGACAGATCAACATCAGCAGTTTCCCTCTCACTCTACAGGTTTCATAAAACGTTTGAGCTTCTTTCAAAATTTCCTTTTGCTCAGAAATTATTTCAGCGTTATCTTTCTCCAAAGTGTGCATAGCTCTTTCGACGTATTGGCGGTTTTTCTAATTACAGAAGTATTTACTAGGTTTTTCTCCATTTTGAATCCACTGGTCTTGACCTCACAAGCATACCTTCTAATTTTGTTTCATAGCTCTTGTAGTCTGTTTCGTTTCTCCTCAAGCTCATCTAGTCTACTTTCATCTATTATTTCTTCTAATTTTCTTATTTCTTCTAATAGAGTCTCCTCCAATCTGCCGTCTTCTTTCTTCTTGTATACCGAGTAAGAAATGTCTTTCCATGGATTTCAAGAAGCAGCATTTAAAAAAAAAATAGTTGGTCATTTATTGTAAAAGCAATGCACTCATTGGGTACCTTGTCTATATTATCCAGGTTGTACACTAGTACAGCATACTGTTTTTTTTTTTTTTTTTTTTTTTTTTTTTTCAATTCTGTGATAGTTTGCTTAACAAGTTCTATGTAATTAGTATCTTTTAATAGAGAGTTGTTAAATTTCCAGTACCTTTTGCCTTGTCTGCTTTCTTTTGTTGAAGTGTAGGGAAACCGCTGAGTGTTCTGAACAATAACTAGGTAGTACATCCATACCATTCACACAGCAATCATCAAATTTCTAGATACCAGAAAAAAAAGTCTGACTGGCTTTGTTTGTAAGAGTTGAACCTTCGCCATGTATAACCAGGCTTTTTGGTGTACGAGTCCCGCCAAACATCAACTAGATTCAAGTATATAATTTGAAGATTGATGGTAAAGACCGAAACAAAAGAGGGATCAAAAAGAAAACAAAAAAATACACAACGTTTCGACTCTTAGAGTCTTTTTCAAGTGACATGAAACTGAGGACCCACGACAGCACACGCAAATTTTGCTGTGTTAATGACGTAAAGAACGGGAAGACGCAGATAAAACAAAAAAGATGTCACAATGAATTTTGAAGTGACAAGAACTCAACACACACACACACACACACACACACACACACACACACACACACACAGAGAGAGAGAGAGAGAGAGAGAGAGAGAGAGAGAGGGAGGCTGGGTAGACACAGGCTAAGAAAGGTGAGGTGAATAGAAATCAGAGGAAATCTCGGTTTGAAAGTAGATGGTGTTTGTTTGGGATGGAGGGGGCAAAGAGGGAGGGGAAAGAGGGGGAAGGGGGGGGAAACACACACACACACATCTGCTGCTCCCCACCCTCCTGGCATCACCCACCCTCACACATACCATTAGAGAGAGAGAGAGAGAGAGAGAGAGAGAGAGAGGGGAGGGCGGGGGAAGGGGGGAGGGGGGAAGAAGCACGTTTACAACTCATAAAAATATGCACACCGTATGCATACATTTTGAGTTTTTGTCACTTCAAAATTTATTGTGACGTCTTTTTTTGTTTTATCTGTGTCTTCCCGTTCTTTACGTCATTAACAAAGCAAAATTTGCGTGTGCTGTCGTGGGTCCTCAGTTTCATGCCACTTGAAAAAGACTCTAAGAGTCGAAACGTTGTGTATTGTTTTTGTTTTCTTTTTGACCCCCCCCCCCCTTTTTTTTTTTTTTGTTTCGGTCTTTACCACCAATCTTCAAATTATATAGTTGTTCTGAAAAAAAAAACAGTCAAATGTTATCAATTAACTAGATACAAAACTCCTCCAACATATCACATAAAAAAATAGCTTTCCTACTCCTTGGTTTGTTGCATAACTTGCATAATTTCGTGCATCCAGCTTAGGATCTAACACAACATTAAAATCACCACCAATAATCATGAATTCATTATCAAAGGCATGTGTGAGCTGACTGATGTCTGTGAAAAAAGGCTGGGTGGTCCCCTGAACTGGGACCATACACATTTACTAATGTCACACGCTTTCCCATCAAGGTTACATCCAACACTAAATATTGACCTGCAAGATCTCTTTCTACTCTGTGCACTTTATAGTCAAAATTATTTTTGAAATGTATCGCAACCCGTTTCTGTTGTCTCAGTACCAGCTAAAAGCACTCATACCCCAAACATGATCTAATAAAGTTTTCAATTTAATATGGTAGGTGGGATTCTTGAGTCAGAAAGATATTACCATCTGAGGGTCTTAAAAAATCAAATAGTCTTTTCTTTTCTTAAAGTTAATGAGACCGTTACAGTTACAAGTGTATATATTTGAATGTATCATTAACCATTGCGAAACTGAATGGTTGACACTCGTTCTCAATAGCTGACACACTATGTGAACAATATTTCTTCCTGTTGTAGGCCTAACCACTAACTACAGATTTCAACAACGTGGTAAAAAATCCAAAACAACATGTGGGCCTTTACCCAGGGGAAGAAACATCATCGTACTGTTATGTAGACCTATTAGCCTCAATAAGCAATACTGAGCAGGCCTGCATTTATCTCAATAAAAAGAAGACAGCTGAAGACAGGCCAACAAAGAAGACAGTGACAGATACCCCCCCCCCCCCCCCCCCCCCCCCCAAGTCCTTGCCAGCGAACAATCATCAGACAGAGAAGAGAGCAGAAAAAAAAGCAAAAGCAACAGACTGAAGAACAGCTGAAGAAACGTCCATGTTCTTCCGAACAATGGAACCAAAAAGGAACATGTATACAAACATGATGGAGAGAGGACGAGTACAAATACAACACACAACATGAACAAGACACGATGTACAATCCTTCCATTCGGTTACTAACCGCAATATGTGACAAATTCCAGGCTATGAACACCAACAGGTGTTTAAAGGTAATCCATTTCTTTTTTTTAATATCGAAAACACACTGAACAAGCACACACAAACTTCAAAACCACAAAATGATCTCGCGCGTTTTCCAGCATGGCCGGAAGATCGGTGACAGGGTCAAGGTCGAAAAAAATAGGGCCCTGCGGACTAGTCCAAAAACCCAAGCAAAAAAGCCCAAACAACCAAACTTTCGACAGAGAATAATCAGCACTTCTGTTATTGATTAAAAGGGTTAATGAACAATATCAAAATAGAATGAAAATGAAAAGTACAAGCACAATACCAAAGATGACTGAACCCTTCCAATATACAAGGGCAAATAGCAACAACAAACAAAAGTTATGTCTTCAAGCGACCCCAAGCCTACCGTAAAACTAGGTTAGGGGGGCGTCTCCAGAGTGGAGCACTCATTGTAAAAGAGAGATGGACAGGCAGACGCTAAGACAGGCAGACAAATTGACAGACAAAAAACATAACTCAAGGAAAAAGCCCTGAAGAGAGTATACAATATGCAGAACATGACTCAAAAACTACACACATGTCATGAGAGTTACATAGCTTGAAAAATCCAATTCACAGATCATCAGTGTACCGCTCAATTCACCCAGTGTTGACCAAAGATGAACATCTTAGTGTTCAATATCATACATTGAACTCTAAAGAGAACAAATTTCTTTTCAAGAAGAAAAAGTTCTTCTTAGCAAATAGAATGAGTACATAAAAGAAAAAAAGAAGAAAACTGCAAAAAGAAAACGTCTTTGACCACTACTGAAATCACTGATGAAGTTAATAGCCAAACAAAAAAATATGCTAAACCTGCCAATGTATGAAAATTGAAAGAAAAGGACAAAAAGTCTACAATCACTGTCTACACTGTTGTTGGACAAATATCTTCATGGCGCGCTTTTGCTTCACCAGGGAAAAATGTTCCAGAACGGACAGACAGTTCAGACATGGACCTCTGGCTGCTGGCTGTGGCTCGGCTCCCCTGCTGGTGCGGTGATCTCCCAGGAGGACCTCTGGCAGTGTCAGCCCCAGAGCCAGAGGCTCCAGCCGCCACCTGAGTCTCTGGGATCATGTCCGTGGTGGACATGTGGCTGCCCCTGGACTTCCTGGAGCTGTCTCGCAACCCAGCCCTGCTGCTCTCTGCTCGTCGCTGTTGCCTGGGCAGGTCCTCCTACCTGGTGCGTTCCCCGGAGCCCTGGGAAGACTGGCCTGCCCACTGCCTCTGGTCCCCACACAGGTCGTACAGGTCGTCAATGGGGGCCACATCCCCCGGAGTGGGTCGTCATGAAGACCCAGCCGCTCCGCATCCAGGCCTGTTGGCAGACGTCGCGGTCATCCCTGACCACCATTCGGAGAGCATAGGCCCTGGGGGCAAATCCTCGGCAATCACCAGGCGTGTGCCACGTAGTTTGCGCCGTGAGTAAATCACCTGCTCTCTGATGCGCCTGGAGATGAACTGCACAATAATGCCATGGGGGGAGTCTCTCTGCTGCTTCCTCCCCAGCCTGTGCACAGCCTCTATGTCCTCCCGCTGGACCTTCACCTGGAGTTTCCTGTTGAAAAGGTCCAACACTGCCTGCTCACAAGCCTCCTGCGACTCATTCGCCTTCTCCTCCACACCATGCACACGCAGGTTGTTCCTCCTATGGTAGGCAGCTGTGTCCTCACTCTTTCTGTCAGCAAGCTGAGCCAAAACGAAGGCATTATCACACTTCTGGAAACAGATCTGTCTCCCTCTCTTTTGCCTCAGCCACCTCTGTTCTTAAACTATCATTTGCCTGTTCTAGCTGGAAGACCTTGCTACGCAGGTCCTCAACAGTGTCTGTCAGTTTCACTAATCTCGCTCCATTTGCACCTATTTCACTCAACACCACCGTCTAACGTTCTCATCAGTTCAGCATTAGAAACACTCTTTTGATGGGAGATAACTTCGTGCTCTATACTTCAACGCTACCATCTAAAAGGGCGGTCGTCTCCTTTGGCAGCCATTGTTTCCGCTCTGTTAACAAATGCGAACTGTTTCAGTCTTTCCCTGACAGATGTTGGCGTACTTACAGTCAGGTTGGCAAGCTTACTTTTCTTTCGTGATGTAGGGGTAGCTGATAACTAAGAAGTATCAGATGCACTGGTGTGAGGCGAACTTTCACTAGTCTTAGCTTCCTTTCTTCTCCTCTTTCTGCCTCCTGGTTTGGTCATGCCGGCTACCAAAACAAAACATAGCCAAGTCCTGCCACGTCATAATCTGCCAATTATCTGCCTGAAACTTTGCGCGCGGCTACACAGACATCTTAGTGTACGTTTGGTGATGGGTAATTTGTTTTTTAGTAAGCTAAAACTGACCATTTCACCAATAGCACAACCGTGTCGCGCGTGTGTGCAGCCGCCATGAGCGGAGTTCACTCCCTGGTTGTTTATTTGTTGGTTTGCGCATGGTTTTGCATTAATATATTGTTATATAGCAGATATTGTTATATTATAGATCAGATGAAGACAGCCACCATGAAGCCCAGAACTGCTGCTGATCCAGTGAACATCAGCAGCATCTGTCCAGGTGTGGACTATCTCATCAATCAGAACTACACACAGGACATGTTCCTGCAGGTCAATGTGTCAGACTGTGAGAACAATCTACCACAGTACACAGCACACCAGGGAGTGGTGTATGGGGTGTGTGGAGACTCCACCTCTTTCTGTAAAATGGCTGTGCAGAGCATGCTTGTGGGTTCTACGTGTTGAAATAATACGTTTTGAATATGGATGTGATTCCGGTCAGTGGGAAACACGTGCAGACTGCAGCTGTATGGTTTGTGGATTTACCGTTTGCTGCGACTGCCATTCCACTGAAGAAATGGTTTTTGACATTTACATACGCAAAAATTTGCATTTGTTTAGCAGGAACAGCCCTATGATTAACATGAATATCACATCCATAGTTGCATCTGGTGTCATCATGACATGGGTTATGGAGTACGCTGGGTTTGTTGCGATACCACAATATGTGCCCCAAACAGGGCGACCCATGAATAAGACACTGGAAGTAGCGACTAAACTATGCTGTACTTAGTATTCGACAGTCATTGACCAATATGATAAAGTCACCAGGTAATGAAATTGAGGTCGTCTACAGATACACAAACACAAGCAATCTACAGACTATTCATATAGATTTAGCATCGGAGACAGTTTCTATATTCTTTGTGTCGTGCTTTCAAATCGTTTATCGCCATCCCCGTTATGGACAAGGTGATATTAAGTTATATTTTTCTGTTATATCTGAAAGTGATGGGCCGCAAAAGCTGCCCAGTGGTTTGTTCAATTGTTCTGTTGGTGATTACACTAAATGCCAGGATCATCTGCACTGTAATCTGAAGGCAGAGTGTGAAGATGGACGGGATGAAACAGAACACTGTCCATTCAGCAGTCCGGGCTGTCAGGGCTTGGTGGCTTCACGTAACAAATGCTATGCGTGCATAAAAGCAGATACACGACATTATCTGGGTCTATCACAATATGAATGTCAGGCAAGAGGTGGGAAGCTCGCTTCTATAAAAACCGAAAGGGAAAAAGAAGAAGTCTTTTCATTTTTTTTAAACATGTTGCAAGATTCAAGGTGGCTGTTGGGTTGACATCAGGTGGGGTCACGAAGCCTTTCATGTATCGCAAACTAATGATATGGTCTGACAACACTGTGGTCTATAACATTGATCATTTTCATGATAATAGAAATTATAGATACAAGCTAGCGGGGAATGTCAAACATTATAGTCTTGACACAATGTGGTTTACTCGAGAGGAACTTTCAGTTCCTGTAGTTCTGTGTGAAACCAAATCGAAAATTGTCAGTATATTTCCCCCTCGTATTGCACTAGCTGGGTTATTTGCGACTTCGTTATCTCTAGAAACACTCACCAGCCTTTATATGTAACGAGCGAGTGGTCATTTCATTCATCAATTCTTGTTGTACAAGCATAATGGTTATTCTAGAAAAAACAGCGACGTTACAGTCTCGAATATTGGTAGACACGATCAATACTGCAGTGTTTAATTCCAGTAAGATCGCCGACATCATGTTTAACTGTGATAATGATATCACGACAGTGCGTTTCACTCTGGTATGTGACTTTATAGAGGACTGTCCAGACACTAGTGATGAGTCATTCTGTCAACATCCCACATGTCCTGGCTTTCTGTGTTTGAATGGTCAGTGTGTGTTGGACAATCAACGTTGTAATGAATACTCTGACTGTCTGGATCACTCTGATGAGAGCCACTGTCTAAACAACACACACGTCACCCATTACGAACATAAACAGGGCTTACACATTAACTTAGATGGCACTGGCTCCTTCACTCGGCAGACGATCAGAGAGGACGAGCCATGTCCCAGACAGTCATTACCGTTGCACAGCAGAGTGGCTGTACTGTCTCCCTGTCTACACTCGCTGTAATGGATTGTCTGACTGTGTTTATGGAGAAGACGAACAAGACTGTGAGAGGGAGACCTGCCCTGGATTCTATCAGTGCCGAGATTCCACAGTGTGTGTGCATGGAGATCATCTGTGTGACGGCTGGGGGCAGTGTCCACAGCGGGGATGATGAACTGATGTGTGACATGATGACCTGTCCTGAGGGCTGTCTGTGTCAAGGTCATTCTTTCTGGTGCAGCACACATTTTCTGCCTGACCTTTTCCCTGAACTTCGTTACTTAGATGCCACAGGTACAGGAATGTCGTTAACAGATTTGAGGACAAATGTTTTTTAGTTTTATTGATTTTGTCTGACTGTTCCCTTTTCAATATCTCAAGTATAAAGCTTGCTAACTTACAGTTTATTGACCTTTCCAATAACGACTTAAAAACTCTTCATTGGATTATATTCTTAAATTATCAAACCTGAGAACCCTGGTCTTAGCAAACAATCCACTTCGTCAGATTACAGATACACTGGGGAAGCATGTCGACTACAAAATGAGACGACTGAGTCTATCAAAAACGCATTCTAATATTGTCAACACCTTATTGTCTATATACTTATCTCAGGCAGAATGGTTTAATGCATCTCTTTCTTCTGTACAGACTATTACGTCCACGGGCTTTAAAAACACACCACGACTGAACTGAAGTCGATATACGATGGAATCCAGTTGAAAGTTTTCCTTGGGAATCCTTGTCAGAGGCAGCTCATTTAGGAATGATTTTTTTCCTCAGACTACAGATTTTGCTGTGAGAATCTGTTTCGTCAACGTTCAACCAGACTGAAATGTCGAACACCTCACACCGTCCTTCCGGCGTGTAACACGCTGTTACCATCTGAGTTACATAGAACGCTCTTCTGGTTAACTGGCCTCTCAGCCATAGTGGGGAATTCAGCTTGCTTCTTAGCGTCGTTTGCAGTCAGAGAACTATTTGAGAGGAGTTTTCTGGCAGCCATCGGGCATTTGCAGTTTGCTGAAATATGTATGGGAAGTCATGTGGGTGTTACGATTGTAGCCGACAAAATATTGCATGGACATTACATGCAAGCAGAAAGGGAATGGATCAACAGCACTCTCTGCAAAATAAGTGGTTTCTATGGTTGGCGTCCAATGAAGTGTCTGCTTTCGTCAACCATGTTGATCAGTTTGAATCATTTTATTCTCCTTTGCTGTCCTGGTGAATCAGAGGGACTAAGCAAGAATTTTACAGCTACTGGTCTCTCTGCAGCCTGGATAGTGGGGACTGTGTTGTCAGTAATACCGTTTCTTCCTGGTTTGTCCACTAGGGTCTACATGGACAGTCGGGTCTCTGTCGTCTGGCTGTCTTCACTCGTTTTAATGAATCCCAGACGTTCAAATGGTTTACAGTTGTTGGAATCATCAATTTCATTTTGTACTTCGTCATAGTGGGGTTTGATTGCTATTATCTACGAACGAATACCGAAGTAGAGAATCAAACTCGATCCTTCTAAAAGGTCGCTTTATTTTTCAAGTCATCTGACGACAAGGATTGCTGTCACAAACGCTGTTTCCTGGCTGTCATGTGGTCTGGCGATGATGATGACTTCAGCTGGTGTCACTGCTGTAGACAAGATCCAGGAGGCCATGGTTGTGTTTGTGTTACCACTTCACTCTGCCCTCTGTCCCTTTCTCTATCTGTGGACTGTGGCTGCAGAACAACGGGGACAAGTGCAGGAACAGAAAGTGCTGAGACTGTTAAAATCACGAGTTACCTTTCCACCAAAACACACACAAAAATAATAAGGCAACGCACACGCGCGTCATACTTAAATACAAAATAATGGATCAAAGACTATAATTCTTCAGTAACTGTTGCTGCCATAGTCCCTTAGTGGCATATCGCTGCAGCGTGTGTTGCTCACAATGCCTGTCTTAGACATGCATAAAAGAGACAGAACAAAAGCAGGTTCTACACTATCCATCACCTGCCGGGACACATAGATGAGAGAGACAAAGAATATCAGAAAGCCTGATGTGCTCTTTCCATCACCTACCACACACATATGGTAAGACACACGGGACAGGCAAGAAACGTTGCCTTTATATGCACACATGCACATACGAAAAACACACAGAGCAAAGCAGGGATTCAAATCTATCCATCGCGCAGCACGCACGTAAATAAAGAACACACAGACACAACAGGGAAACGTTCAAAAAGAAACAGATCGCCCATTGCATGCTCGATGAAAACACGCGCGCATCAAACTGGAAAATGTACACCTCTCTCTCTCTCTCTCTCTCTCTCTCTCTCTCTCTCTGGGGCTCTGCGAATTGTTGTTAATTGTGGTGGACATAGACAGAATTCCGTTTCCAGAGTCTGCAGACAAGCGTGTGATTATCAATGCCTTCTGCTGCCATAGATGTTTCGAGTTGTTTGTGGTCGCTTTTTTTCTGGCCAGTCTACATCGGCTTCATGACAAAGCGGGCTACAGAAAAGGCCAGTCTACCTCTCGCCATTGTGAACGCTGCGACACGGAGGAGACGGGGTGATACCTTTGGACTGCTCTTGTCTGTTTGCTCTGGAGCAGTTTGCTCCTTCGAGGTGGTGGCATGGAATCTAACCCCAGCACCCAACCCTCTTCATAGCAGAGACTCCGCGCGCCAGGCTCGACTCCACAGTGGAGGATCTCTCCGGGGAGTCAGTCTGGACAGATCCAACGACTCTCACACTTCTGGGCCTTCATCTGTCGCCACAGAACCCACGATTATCTGAGGATTCGGTACTGACTAATTACGGCAAAATGATGTTGACTATGTGTACTGCACTGGATTGGTGTATTCGTCATGGTTTGTGTCATGGCGACCGTCAAGGTTGCTACACGTACGTTTCAGACCATGGATGCAGTGTAAAGGATTACTTTGTTATGTCGTGTGGTTTGTTTGCATGATTGTGTGAGTCATGTGAGTTACGAGTGTCTGAGAGATTGGATTCTGATCAAATGCTTGTGGAACTGATTTTGAGTCACGGCAGGGAAATGTCCATCCGGAACTAAGTCCTGAGTACAGTTTTACTTTGGAAAGGTTTGTATGGAATGAAGACCGTGCTGATGTGTTTACGAGTAATATTTTCGCGCAACAGATTCAAAAAAAAAAAAAAAAAAACAGATATGCAGTTAATGTTATTGATGTCAATGTATATGAAGTGTTGAATGTTTTTTTTGTCGCGGTTCACCAGGTAAGGGTGACCATGACGAGGTGCGTGGGAAGAGGAGGACCCGCAAGTACCTGACCTCAAGCGCACAAATCACACACCCGGGCAAGAGATAGACAAACCACAACATTTATTCACATTCTACAGATTGATGAGAGATGAAGAGACGGGGCCCTAACTAACTAGATAGAACAGTGATGATACTAAATCCCCCACTCTAGCTCAATACAGCACCAAGGAGGACCTAATCACCCCCACCTACCCCACACTACTGAAGCCTGCGGGGGGGGGGAAAAGGGAAATGTGGACAATGACAATCACATAAGAAAAAAAAAACAGTCTTAAAATCTGTTTAGAAAAAAAAAAAAGAAAGAAAAAAACCTAATGGCCTGTCAAAAAAAAAAAAAAAAAAAAAACCCAAACGCAGTTCATTTCTCTGGCACCTTTCTGCCTGCTTCTGTCCTGTTCTGTCTTTCTGGAGGCTACCCTGAGTCCAGCACCCCCGCCCCACAAACCCCTCAACTCAGGCACGCCCCTCACTGCAGTCGCCTCATGATGTCATGTCAGGACAGGCGAGGAAGTGCCGCCATCACAATCAGGACCATCCCAGGTAGGTTCCAGGGCGGCAGGCTGTGTTGACGTCTCGGCCAACAGGAGCAAGGTCAGGGCGTGGATGAACAGGTGGTGAGGCAGATGAAGACCCCCGGAGGGAGAAGGCAGAAGGAGAAGGAAAAGGGAAGTGCTGCACATTATACAGTGGATTCAGGATGAGCACACCTATAATGGACTGGGCGGCGGGAACGAGGGGCCAAGAACGGAAAAAAAAAAAAATAGAAAAAAAAAAAAAAGGAAGGAGGGGGAGGGGAGGACATGAAGAACAAGGAGGAGATGGAAGGTTAAAAAAAAGAAAAGAATATATATATATATATATATATATATATATATATATATATATATATATATATATATATATATATATAGAAGAGAGAGAGAGAGAGAGAGAGAGAGAGAGAGAGAGAGAGAGAGAACCTTTTTTATGTTTATGAACAGAAAATAAGTAATAAAATAATAATGATAATAGAATAAATAAAGGAAATAGAAAAAAAAAAACGATATAAATAAAAAGATAATAATAAAAGCAGTTATACGTTAGCGTCGCTGACTCCCGGCTGGAAGGTCGTGGGTTCGAATCCCATCAGAGTCATGTGGGTTTTTCTGCCCCGACCGGCTCCTACCCAGAGTTGAGTTTGCTGCGGACTCAGTTTTGGAAGACTGGGACCACACAGTCGAGTTTCATCCACTTTATGGATGTATTTCTGAGAGCGTTGCCCAAATTTCCTGACCAACACTGCAGGTGCCTGTATCTCTCGGGCTTGGTTACCCCCGGGATATATTATGAAAGGAAGCGTATAGTACAGCCCTGTCATGTAGTCGCAGACCGAAATGGAATCCGTATCATCATCTTAATAATCATCCTCATTCTCATCGATCAGCATAAAGAACAAAAAAGTATCAAATTCAGAGGCCATTCATGCCCTGCTCTCATGGTGACCTCAATTTCGATGTCCTCTCCACGTCTGTGGCCTTGGTTCGGTTCCGTCGGGGTCACCGGTATCGGCGAGTCCATAGGGGCTGTCGTTGGACGGACGTGGTGGTGCCCTCCGGAGGAGGGAGAGCTCACTCACGCGGCTCCGCGACTAAGCAATCATTGTCGTCAGTAGGGGGTCTAGTAGGTGGTGTCCTGCGTATGTTAGATCAGAACAGGCGCCACTGAACACCACCGAAGTGACTCGACAGCAGTGCAGTGTCTCCTCCGGTGGGTTGCCTCTTGACGACTTGACATTGAAATATATATATATATATATATATATATATATATATATATATATATATATATATATATATATATATATATATGTGTGTGTGTGTGTGTGTGTGTGTGTGTGTGTGTGTGTGTGTGTGTGTGTGTTATAATTAGTAAATAAATAAATAAATGAATGATTTTTAAATCTAAAAAGTGTGTGTGTTCTTTGTTAAGGTGAATAATCAAAAATGAATATCATGATAATAGACTAAATGAATAAAATACCTGTTTAACAATATAAATGATAGCAATGACAATAAATGTACTTATACTACTAAGGGGAAAAAACAATATATAAACACTCAAAAAGGGGGGGGGGGGGGGGGGGGGGGGGGGGGGAACAGAAGAAGAGAAGAAAGAGGAGATGGAAGGTTAAAAAATGTAATAATGATAATGATAATAATATAATGATGATAACAATGATAATAATAAAAAGAAGAAGAAGGATGATAATAATAACGATGATGATGATTGTTTTCAATAAAAGTTTTGTTTGTTTGTTTTTAATAGAATCATCATCATCATAATCATCATCATCATCATCATCATCATAGTAACAACAATAATGAGAAGGAGAAGAAAAAGAAGAAGAAGAAGAAAAGATTGAATAAATACAATAAGAATATGTTTGCTTTTTTTTTTTTACAAATATTCATAATAATAATGATAATAAAGGTACTAATACGAATACCTAAGGGGGAAAAAAAACAACAACAACAACAACAACAACAAAAAAGGGGGGGGGGGGGGGGACGGCAGGAAGAACAAAGAGAAGGTTAAAAAGAAAATATATTGTAATAATAATAATAATAATAATAATAATAACACATAAAAAAAAATGAAAAATAAAATAAATAACAGTAATAATAATAATAATTATGATGATGATAATTATTATGATAAAGACAACTTTTGTTAAGTTTGTATAAAAAATATAATCATCAAAAATAATAGTATGAAAATTATGATAACAAAATAAAGAAATGAAACAACAAAAATGTTAAAAATATCACAAAAGTAACGATAACGATAATAATAATAATAATAATAGTAACAATAATAATAATAATAATAATAATAATAATAATAATGATACTTATATAGCGCCTATTCTCGGCTAAAGACCAAGCTCCAAGCGCTTTACAATCCACACTCGTTTACACAACGGGCTGCCTACCTGGGTAGTGCCGACTGAAGGGCTGCCAGCTGGCGCTTCATTCAGTCGTTTCCCGTGTCATCCAGTCAACATCGTTCACTCAATTCCCTTACTTCCATCATTCTTTCCATTTCTCACGCAGGTTGCATGCTATGGTCATCCATACCAACGGCCAAACTGGCCTGCTCTTCCGAAAGTTGGTGATGGGATTTTAAGTGTGTGCAAGATGTTATGCGTGCGGTTTTTATAGTCTCTCGTTCGAAGGGACTGTTTGGTCAAATGGAGTCAGAATCAATGTTAAATCCGAGGGGAAAAAAATCCCCGTGTACTGAAACGGCCCAGCGGAGATTCGAACCCGCAACCCCCGGATCACGAGTCAAGCGCTATACCAACTGAGCTATTCCAGTTTATACTAATGCTAATACTAAGGTGAAAAAAAAAAAACCCGACAAAAAGAACAAAGCAAAACAGGGGGAAAAGAGTGGGAAGGGAGGACAGGAAGAACAGAAAGGAGATGGAAGGTTTATATATATATATATATATATATATATATATATATATATATATATATATATATATCAAGAATACTACTACATCCTGAGGAGAGCCAGCGCTCGAAAACAGATCTGTTAGTTTTTAAAACTTCCTTTTACCATACTATTTTAACAGATATATATATATATATATATATATAAATATATATATATATATATATATATATATATATATATATATATATATATCACAAATAAAACTAGAGAGCCGGCAAGAACTCCAAAAACGCTCAACCGAAAAGGGAGCGACATAAGTTTACAAGTATGATTAAAAAGGGAGATGAAAAAGCCAACAAAATTGTTTCGAGCTATTGCTCTCGTCAGGGTGTTCAGTTTGGGCACGTTACCGGTATTATATAGTGTGTGTGTGTGCAAGCGTGAGTTCTGCATGTGTTTCACGTGGCCTGTAGCTTTTTACAATATATATATATATATATATATATATATATATATATATATATATATATATATATATATATATCACAAATAGTATCAAGACGCCCTCAAATTCCAAAAAATGCTCAACCACTTGGGGAGAAACATCTGTGGGAAATTGGTTATTAAACAGTGTGTGTGTGCGTGCGTGCGTGCGCGTGTGTGTGTGTGTGTGTGTGTGTGTGTGTGTGTGTAATTTTTAAAAGAATATTGAAATAAATTATTTTAAACAATAAAATAACTATGACAAAACTATAAAAAAAAAAAAAATAAAGTTTTTTTTCTTTATTGAAAATGAATATATAATTAAATAGACTAATAAATAAACATAATTATAATAATGATGGTGATGATGATGATGATGATGATGATGATGATGATAGAATAAACAAATAAAATTGAATTTTGAACAATATCAATATAAGTAATGATAACAAAGTTACTAATACTGATACTGGGGTGTGTGTGTGTGTGTGTGTGTGTGGGGGGGGGGGGGGGGGGGGGGGGGGGGGGGGGGGGGGGGGGGGATTATAAAAAAAAGGGGGGAAAAAGGGGGAGGAAAAGGACAGTAAGAACGAAAAGGAGATGGAAGGTTAAACAAAAAATACGTATATGGACGAAAGGCCTAGGAGCAGGCAATACAGATACATCTGCCTTCGAGAGGGTTTACGATGGTTTCTCAGGCAGCTAGAGAAAGGTTTTCATGTTTATAATATATTTTCTTACTCCATTTTCTTCATCGTCAATATCCCCACCCCCACCCCCCACGACCTCTTCTACTCCCTCCTCCCCAACACTCCCCCCTCCCCCCACCTCTACCCCCACCCCTGCTCCCCGCACATCAGTGCACGCGCAGATTTCTTGCTGGTCGAGGTGTTCAAGTAGATGTTCGGGAGTTGGTATTCTCTTCTGTACATGGGCTAGACAAGCCATTGTGAAACTGATCTCGCCATAAAACTCCCAGATAAACGTTGCCTTCACTTTAAAGCCATCTTTCATGTCTCCGCTTTGATTCAATGAGGAGACACCCTAGCCTGCGTGAAAACCTTTTAACGGCTGAGTAAGACAGAATGCAGGTGCTGCGACGTGTGTGGTCTGTCAGCATTGTCTAATAACTGCATACACTTAAGTCAGGTATTCCGCAGGGCGCAAACGCTTATGGAAAACCCATAGCAGCCATAAAGCTTGACACGAGAGAGAGAGAGAGAGAGAGAGAGAGAGAGAGAGAGAGACTGGATTGTTAAAAAGTCGAGTTGACCCTTCAGGCTTTTGATCTCCCCTGTATCGTTCAATGGATCCTCCATCTGAGAATGAAAGGTTTCCCTTATGTTAAATATTTTTACATAATGATTTTTTGTTTTTTTCAGCAACTTATTTCCTTCCAGTGTTGTCTTAGTGTTTTCCTTATTGGCCTTTTACTAGCTGGTTTGGGGCGCCTTCGGATTCGGTTTCTGAATCCCTTGTAGTGAGATTACCACAGAATCATAGACTGTTGTGAATCTCCATTTGGTGCCAAGAAAGCATTGACACAACTAAATTTTCCAAAGAAAAATCTGATTTAACGATATGCCAAGATCTCCTAAACAGCCGAAATAAATTATAATTCTATCAATTTGGATGATAATAGTTACCATATGTTGTATTGGTGTAAGTTCACATCTGTAATCTATTGCTAACTTTAAAAGTCATTTTTAATCTTTGTGTTGCAACTTCATATTCGGATGCATAAGAAAAAGACGTGAAAAGAAATGAAAAGGAAGCGAGTCATCAACTAATAAACGAAGCGTTCGCGTGTTTACTTATGATGTGTTATAGTAACAAGACGCGAAAGAAAACGGGGACCTCATGCTTACAACTCAGCTATTAAACAAGACAAACAATAAGCGCAGCGAAGCCCTTGTTTCTTACGCTCTTTTGCTGGTGGTTGTCTGTCGGGTAGAAAACGTATGGGTTGAAGAAGCACAGTGCTTCAAAACTGTCATCTCTTTGTGCCGTTTGCGTGGTGGTCTACTTGCAATCATTTCTCGCTCTCTTGTGACGAAACACTGATTTCAGTAAACTTAGACACCCAAAACTACAACGAATGCGTTTTTCAGAAGTCAAATTTTAATTACATGAATAAATAAACAATTAGACCTACATAAACAAATGAAGAAATAAACAATCAGACCTTCCAAGATGGTTTGGTTGTCAGCAGAAAATGGCTGTGGCAAGGAAAATAGGCCTAAATAATAATACCGGGTGTAGGGAAGACAGTTCAGAAAGCGTGCAGGGACAGGAAATCGGAGAGAGAGAGAGAGAGAGAGAGATGAAGGGGGACGGGAGGGCGGGGAGACGTCGGTAAAGTTGGGGGTGATAAAGTGGAAGTAGGGGAGGGGGTGGAAAGTGGAATGGAGGACTTGTGGTCATCATAGTGATACTAGTATCGTCAGTACTGCTACTACTGGTGCAGCAACTACTGCTACTCGTATTACTACTTCTACTATTACTGATACAACTACTACTGCTGTTACCACCACGGCTACTCGTCCTCTTTCTCCTCCTCTTCCTTCTCCTCCTTCTTCTTCCACAAAATTCTACATTCTTCATAGCAGTTTGAGAGGAGCGTGTTTATCCCTTTACCCCTTAAAGCTCAGAGCGTGATGTACGACCTGCGTGCAGTAAATGGCTACAAACACGATTCCCTTTGCTAGTAGACAGGAGACCAGGTAACTTGTCCGTTTAGCCGTGGTGAACATGATATCTCTGGAATGCACATTTAAGGCTCAGTAAAATCACCTGTGCAGGCACTTGGGCCGAGAAAGCTTATTTCGAACACAACATTTGCCGTGGTACAGCCGGTAACGAGCAAACACTGAGCCGTGTTCTCTTCGGTTGAAAGGCAGAGCTGAGGTCTCTAAATGTAAATTGCCGTGGTCTTTCTATCCCGCTATTAAACTTGGGGGAGTAAATGTCTGTAGAGGGCGCTGAACACTACCGGCATTGTTTACCAGCTGAAGAAATTCACCAGAAGTTTGTTGGGCGGTAGAGAGAGAGAGAGAGAGAGAGAGAGAGAGGGGGGAAGGTTAAGTTCTGTAGGGGCTAGGGTGAGGAATATTTATAGTGGGAGGGGAGAGGCGGATGGAGGGGGGGGGGGGTGGGGGGTGAAGGGAGGCGAGGTGAGTCTTTGTGTAGAAACTGCACGTGAAATGCGTTTCTTAAGTGCAGACAGTGTATCTCTTTCTGCTTTACTTGCTTTTCTTATGTTTGGTTTCGAAATGCCCTCATGAAAGTGCTCTCGACGTTTACTGTCGGAATGGTGACGGTGAAGAAAGTGGGGCGGGTGGATGCTGGTACACCGTCTCCTGCCTTACCCTCCCCCTTTTCCACATCCCCCGGCCTATCCCCGCCAGCCCCACTCCTGGTTCTCGCCTGTTCGTCAGATAAATGGGCCTTATACCCCGTCACTCGGTAAGTAGTCAGGGGTGTCTTGCATTATACTGATAGTTGATCCATTTGTTGCTGTTATTTTCATTGTGATATGGAAGATATAAGTAAACGAGGTGAAACCAAATGCAAAACAAATGATGGATTTTTTACAATGACAATAATATAGAGCAAAATGGTAAAATGAAGACTTGATTTAATGACCAAATAAGTGAAAGAGAACGAGCGACTGAACAAACACATTAAACAACTGAAAAGATAAATAAGTAAAATGAATAAAAAAAATAAATAAATAAGTAAATAATTAAATACATGATGGGGGTGGGTTTAGGTAGTATGGAGGTGGGGAGGGAGGAGAGACTGAAGACAGAGTATTAAATATTCAAGAAAGTTGTGACATGCATCATCACATTGCACGGTTTCTTCCACAGACGCTCTCTCGCAGTCAGACCGTAGACCGTATAAGGTTAATAGCGAACAATGTGCTAAGCAAGCTGGGTAGTTTTCCTCAAAGGAGGAACTCCAGAAGCAAAACAGCACACGGCAGAGAGAGGCGTTTAGAGAGGTGTTAACGATTGGCCGGTTT
>JADBJO010008345.1:40000-42500 GCA_016801955.1 Conus betulinus | reverse complement strand
TGGTTCTGACTCCATTCCCCATTCAGTCCTTCGAATGAGACTATAGACCGAGGTTCCGTGTGTGAACGCACGCACAGCATCTTGCACACACGTCAAATCCCATCACCAACATTCGGAAGAGAAGGCCAGTTTGGCCGTTGGTATGGATGACACGTTACATATAGCATGCACCTTCCCCGAAGATGGAGTATGGCTGCCTTAATGGCAGAATAGAAAAAAAGGTCATGCACACAAAACTCCACTGCCTGTCTATACAGGCAGTGTCCGCAGAAGTATCAGCCTGCGTACGCAGAAAGAAAGGAAAGAAAAGGAAGGAGGGAAGAACGGGGGTGGGGGGTGTGGAGGGGTGGGGGTGGGGGGAGGAGGGGTTGAGGAAAACTACTGACTTGAGTTTAAACCAACTCGGACAGATAGAGTACTTACCCAAAGGACGAATCCGTTAGACGTTGGTGCGGGACACGTGCTGGGGTTCCGGATCCACAAGATGGGCAGGAATACGCCATCTCCCCCCCCCCCCCCCCCATCCCATTCCCCCCACCCCCCACCACTACCCCACCACACTACCACCACAATCCCCCCTCCCCCCCCTCAAAAAAAAAAAAAAAAAAAAAAACTCTGGCGGCCCCAGCCGAACCAACCTTGGTGAAGAGATGGAATTTTTTTTTTTTCCAGGCTCGACGCCTTTTACCTTTTTTTTTTTTTTTTTTTTTTTTTAATGCAGGTCCGTGCTGTGTGGATCCAAATATTATACACTTCGGCGGAGGTCTGAAATTTCGACTGCTTTTCGTGTGTGTGTGTGTGTGTGTGTGTGTGTGTGTGTGTGTGTGTGTGTGTGTGCGTGTGTGTGTGTGTGTGCGCGCGCGCGCGCGTGTCTGTGTGTGTGTGTGCGTGTACGTGTGTGTGTGTGCGTACATGCATGCGTGTGTGTGCCTGTGTGTGTGTGCGAGCGCACAAGCATCCACTTGTCTTTTCAAACGGACGAAAGTGGTACCCAGCTCTGTCAACTGAAACGTCTGTTGCTCCTACGTTGCTCGAAAATATAGGAAGGGTGTAATTATATAACAATTTGTGACCGAAAACCCAGAGAACATCAGAGAACTCCAAATAGGTATTTTAAACAGAGAGAGAGAGAGAGAGAGAGAGAGAGAGAGAGAGAGAGGTGGTGAAAAGTAAGAAACAAAAGAAGTAAAAAAAAAAAAAAATCTGCTCACAAGACTTAACATAACAGAAAACATCAAAAGATAAAGGGGAAAAAAAAAAATTCATTCCTTCACCGCCACAATCCACACCCAGAATGTAAAACAAAAAGAAAAAAAAAGTCATAGAATTGTTTTTTCTTTTTTTTCTTTTTTTTTTTTTTTAATGGTATATGAAATAAAATACCATAATATTTAGACATTTATTGTGAAGAATATTGGTCGCAGTTTCGTTCCAAATTCATGAAGAAACGAGCCCTGAATCATGTCATCAAAGCCCTGACCAAACTGCGCGCAACTTGCACAGCGCTTTTATCAGTATGCTGTATCTTTCTTTTTCAAATGGCATTTACTGTTTCGGCTAATGTTGTTTTAGATAATGATTCGTTTCTTTTTTTTTTTCGGTCTAATGTGGCGACCAGAGACAATCTTCTAGAGATCGATCATTTACAAATAGTGAAAGCAAACAACATGGCTTTTATATATGTGTAGGCATGCACATATATATATATATATATATATATATATAATGTGTATATAAAATTATAAAACAAAAACCTGCTCTTACGTCTCAGAGTGAAGAAATAGTGGGGACGATATGTCATATCTGCAGTGGCGATTAATTTCGTCTAACAGCATGTGCTTGAGGGTGAGTAATAACCTACTCAAATTAGTTTTCAGCGAGCTTATAGTCTCCGAGAAGGTGACACACTCTCCAATGAGAAGAAAAAAACTGACCATCATAATACTCCTTGATCAATTATCTGTATTAATACTCATGGTCAAATATCATAATACCCCTGGTCAATATTCTGGTCAAATATCTGTATTAATACTCCTAGTCAAATATCGATATACATTGTGGTCACACCAATATCTGTCTCTTTGAAATCTGATTGTTTCTTCTCGGTCACCGCGGAAAGTGGTAAATTAAGTCCTCTGTCTTTACGATTTTAAGAAAAATGCTATCCCAGAAAAGGCTGGTGCGCAATACCGTAGTATGTTTGTTGAGTTTTCAAAAAACCAACCAAAGGTGCCACCTAAGAAGCAAAAGAAGATCATGAAAGAGCAAAACAAGCTACATTTGTTTGTGAAAAGTAGAAAATATAAAAAAAGATACCCTTAAGACACAAATGCTCAGGGCCAGTTCTTGGAATGAATCTGCAAGGGACTAAATTATAAATAACTAATAAATTCCAACGATAAGTACCGAGCACCATTTCAGCAACTTACAGAGCAGCTTGGTGTTGCAAAGACTGCAAAGACTCTGTGTGTGTGTGTGTGTGTGTGTGTGTGTGTGTGTG